>CAVNYN010202978.1:15058-34517 GCA_963692815.1 Nyctanthes arbor-tristis | reverse complement strand
TCTACACCATTGCCTACACTCTTTCCCTACAGACGCTCTTCCGATCTCCTGGGAGAAATATTCAGCAAGCTACAATATCGACTCCTGGAACTCTTTCAGGAACTGATCATGGTGTTCGCATGCTTCCGGGTGGCAATGGGATGGGCATGGTGGGTGGCATCAGTAGAACCTTGCCAATGACAAGACCTGGATTCGAAGGAATTCCTGCGTTGTCTATGGTGAATCCTGGGAGTATGGTCTCACCTGGTATGGTGTCAATGCCAAGTGCAGTGAATATGCATTCTGGAGTAGGTTCTGGTCAAGGAAACTCAATGTTGAGACCTCGTGACAATTTACACATGATGCTGGTAAGTAATTTTGGGCTTTCTCAAATCTGTTTCAATCTTGCTTCTTTTGGTCATCAAACTTCTTTTTTGTCACAAAATTGTGGAGTTCTATTTTCTGGTGGAAATTATATGCCATGATTTTTATCTTATTCTTGTCAATACTTCTAGTGTACAAAACACTCCTAGCATCCCAATGCTCGATGTAGTACAACTACATACATGAACAAGAAGGGAATGGGAGAGAACAGGTAGAACTTGAGGGTGAAATATCATATTAATTACACAATAAGAAGTTTGATTAATGCACTGACAAGATCCTCTATATGTGGGGTTTTAAGATGTCCTAATGTAAGTAGCAACTATAAAGATATGGTAAAGTGTGGATATTCTTAATAAAACCCAAATTACTTTTTCTAAAATAAGAATATGAACTCGGACACTTTAAATTAGAATATCTTTGTACCAATCTCTATCAGTTCTTTGCTTGGGCCGTGGGCGTGCATCTATTCTTGCATGTCTGGGTTATTTTGTTCAGAAACTTATCTGGATCTATCATTGCAATATATACATATTTATTCAATACAAACTCGCTTACATACGTACATGCATGCTAAAGGCAAAATTGCGTGTTCAAGTTTACTTAATCAAAGTACAGACTCTGAAATTTTTGACTTTGATTCATATGCTTCTGATCTTATAACAGTATTTACATATGAGGCAAGTACTCCTATTGGAAGTTCATTGTCGTATATAAATTTAGATCATCATCTGATTATGTTTGCATATGAAATGGGTAGCGTTAACTGAAATTCATCATTGTGCATCTGACCTATTGGTTTTATTTGTCTGTACCATTAATATAATTATCAAGAAAACATAGATGCAAGCCTGCCTAAATCTCAGCTGATTCAGCAGCTTCAATACTCAGTATCATAATTTGAGGTCTTTTCGGCCACGAGTTGAACTGTGTATTGATGGTCTTTGTATTCAAAGTCATCTAGTAATTTACTGAAGAAAGATATTGCTAATAAACTTTGCCCGTTACAGAAGGGCTAAAAGATTTGGAACCTGGCGAACTGGTGCAGTCTGGTTCCAACTAAAGAAAAACAAACTGGGTCTAGAGAAACTCAGAACTGGTTTTTCAGCTAAACAAGTAAATAGAACTTATTACTCTAGGTCAAATATTCCGTCCGTCCCACTAAGATAGGCTTGTTTTCTATTTTTGTCTGTTACAAATTATAGTCCAGTTTCCTTGTTGAAAGTATAATTTATTTCTCAGTTCACCAAAATGCCCGTATTTAAGATTGTTGGAATATTAGACATTAAAATAGAACTTCCATCTTCCAATAATAGTTAAGTGTTTTCACACTATTGTGTCATTTATTACGAGGATAAAATAAGAACACAAAAAAATTTACAATTCCAACTACATTTAATATGTTTTCTTTATTTGTGTGAAAATTTGTGGTTGCCTATCTTAGTGTGGTGGAGGGATTAACACGCATACAAGCCTAGGCTGACCCACTTTTAGAACCTCAAAACCCAGAAAGGACCTAACCAATCCATCCCCATGCAATTTGATTTAGAGCTTGTTTGATGCTCTTTATTTGTCAAAAGGTGGAGAATTTATAATGAGAGAGGTAGAATGTATATTGGGAATGTAAAAAGGTGGAAAATGTGGTTGTAATTGAATAGTTATCAAATCAAATGTCAAAGCAGTGGTAGGTAAAATTATAAATTGGTAAAATAAAGAGTATCAAACAAGCTCTTATATGGAACCATATGAGTTCTACACAAAAGAAACTGAGGTTTTGTACTGTAGTTCATTTTATCTGCAAATCTGACATCTCAAGAATTCTATATTGTACATTCGAGTGTCACGTTGGCTCAAACTGAATGTAAAAGTAGTGTCCTGGGATTGAAACCTAACAGAATGATGTTATTCTCTTCAGCATTGTCATGGATAAACTGCAGGATTTTATTGGTGGTATCAGGGTTTTGGGTTTAATGGTGTGGTATATTGAGTAAAAAAACCTATATAATTAATGTGAATTTACCAGTTAAGCACCCATTAAAATTCTTTATCTATTTCAAAATAGAAATTAGTAAAACCAATCTCCCCCACATATTTCATGGACTCACAGTTACTTCACAGATCACCACCGCTCATTTTCACCCCTTCCATCTTTGTTGCAAAATAAATATAGATTGTTAATAGGGACTAAAAATCCTCACTGATTAATAAGACTTTCCTTACCAATTAGAAGCTTTTTGTACCTTCAAATATCTTTACTGTATCTTCTGCCAGGAGCTTCTTTTGTGGTATACCTTATCTGTTCTGAAGTTACAAGTCTTCCAGCTTAGGTTTCTTTTTGCTACCTGCTTCAATTTTTGACTAATATCTCTGTACGTACTCTTAATAACATATGGTTTTCTGCTTTTGTAGCCTGGAATGGGCCAGGATCCTCAGAGACAAATAGCTGTTCCTGACATTCAGATGCAAGTATCACCAGCAAACAGCCGACTCTCCTCATTCAGTGGTTTTACTTCCTCTTTTCCTAATCAAGCAGCTACACATCCTGTTTCATCATACCCCCTCCAGCATCAGCAGTCGCATCCAATGGCTCAACAGTCCCAAGTTCTTAGCTCTCACCATGCGCAAGGCGCCAATCATGCTCCCAGTCCCCAGCAACAGGCTTTTGCCATGCGCTTGGCTAAAGAAAGGCACGTGCAGCATCATTTTCTACAAGAGCAACAACAAAGACAATTTGTTGCATCCAATTCCATGATGTCACATGGACCACCACAACCTCAACTTCCAATATCATCTCCTATCCGCAATAATGTGCAAATGCAATCCCAAGCAAGTTCAGCTGCATCACCGGCTCCTTCGACATCAGCTTCCTTGATGACTTCAACACCTTCAACACCGCAGCAGCAGCAGAAACACCAGTTGCCATCTCCGGGGGTGGTACGGAATGCTCAGACTGCTGGTAGTGGTTTAACTAATCTGACGGGCAAGCAACGATCGCGGCAGCAACAACAGCAGTTTTCACAAGCTAATAGGCAACACCCTCAGCAACGACAGCTGTCACAGTTGCAGCAGCAGACTAAGCACGTAAAGGGAGTAGGGAGAGGGAACTTGGTGATACATCAGAACATCCAGATTGATCCTTCCCTACTAAATAGTGCTTCAACAAATCCCGGGAACCAGTCTGCAGACAAAGCAGAGGCCAAGCTTTCAATGCAAGGTCGGAATTTGTATCCAGCGTCACCAGCTAGGCAGTTCACACCTTCACAACCATCTAATCAATACCTGCCCCAGACAATGATATATTCTAGCCAAGCACCAGCATCCTCATCTTCGAAACACAATCATCATATGGCTACCCAATCTGACAGTAGTCATGTTCCACCAGTTACTCCTAGTCCAGATTTGTCTTCTGGCCATCAGTCTATTTCCAATCAGCCTCGTCAACGCAATCAGGTCCTGCCTGACCAAAAGTCAGTGAATCAGAATCAACCTGCTCTTCAGAGAGTGATGCAACTGAATCAACAATTTGCTGCCGACTTTCCAAATATGCCGCAAGCCATAGATTCTGAAACTGACCAACATCCTTCAAACATCTCCACTGTGACTGATGCAGGGACAATGTTGCCTCAGCCCTGCAATAATGCAACTAATGTAACACATCTTTCTCCTGCTAGTGCTCCTCAGTGCAATGCTTCTGAACATTCTTTGGATCCATCAAAACTAGCAACAAGTATGCGTCCAATGGGGTCGCCTTCGGATAATTTAATTGAGTACGCACATACCACCTGCCAAGGACTTGGTCAAAGGCAGTCATCAGCCAACTTACTAGGTGCCCAGAGGCAGCAGCAGCAGCTGCCATCACAACTACAACCTCCTCCCTCACCAATGTCAAAGCCACAGCAGCAGCTGCCGAAGTCCCTACATCCTCAGCCACAGGCACGGTGAATTGTAGTGTACTTTTGACAGATGATAATAGTGGTGCTGGGTCTCGCTCAGTTAGATCAAGATGCTGTTAAGAGACCAATGTACAGGTTAGTTCTATCTTGTTTTTCATATATCTGACACTATTTCATCCTTTACCAAGGTGCATGTATGGTGGTTGGTTTTCTTAAGAAAATTTCCGTCATGCATCCCCTTTTTATGTCATCAGGCATAGCTGATGCAGAATGTAACCCAGAAAAAAAATAAAAATAAAAATATTAAAAAGTAAGAGATATATCGGGAGTAAGAAAAAGAGGCAGATAGGAAGAGAGTTCGGACCTCTGAATGAGAGAAACAGATTATAGAGATAAAATAAAGTTTAATCAGTTCAAAAGTATTACAGTCTGTAAAGGCAACTTTATAAAGGGTTTCTAACTTTCTAATAGTGTGTAATCTACGAAAATATGATAATAACATTGTCGAATACTAGAATATCTTTGACAAAACCCTAACCACTCTTCCTAAAGAAACTAACTACTCTTATTATATTTCCAATTTTATTTTCATTAACAGGGAAAATTACTAATTACAAATTTATCATTAAATAGTTAAGTAGACAAGTATACCATCCTAATTAGAAATAATCATACCTAATAATATCAATAATGTAACATTTCACTTACATGTTAGCGAACTAATTCTATTTCTAAATAGGATTTTGATCAAACAAATCATATCCATGTATTAGGTGGGACACACTTGTACTATAGAAAATCTCCACCACTCATTTCGCAAAATCTATTTCTATTTTGCTAACGGGGGCATAATATTATTCAAAATTTCAATAACTGACTCTTAGAGATTTTTTTGTCTCTTTATCCATCTTCATTATCAATTAACTGCATTGCTAATGGTACCAAGATTTTGAGAGCCGGACCGCCCAGTTTGACCAGGAACCCATCCGATTTACTAAAAAAAACTGGCCATTAAGAATCAAACTAGAAACCCAAAAAAACCAGTTGAATCAATGAAATACAGGGAAAAAGCCGATTGAACATTGAACGGTACCCATTGGATTTTCATTTTCTCACAATTATGTATTTTCATTAACAATATGAATATGTGTTGTCTCTTCTATGAAGCACTTTTATCTGACACGAATACTAAGAAAATCGTGCATGCCAGGGGCGGAGCTTGGATTTTCGTCCAGTGCGGTCAAAATTGATTAAAAGAAAAAACTTTAAAACAAATTCACACGAAGTAATTTTTTTCCAAAAAATAAAAACAACAAAAATATAACATGTTGGTAAAGAATACTAAATTTACCATGTTAACCGTTAATTCTTCTTTTATATGAACTTAGATTCATGTTTGTCACATCTTTCATATAATTTTTTATAATGCCTATAAATGAATAAATAACATGATTGTTCGAAGGAAGGATTACGCTTTATCAAAATGTGATAAATTATTAAGTATCTTTTATAATGTGATCACCACGTTTAAATATATTAAGTTATTCCCAACTACTTTTAACGCAATATGTTTAAAAGCTTAAATTGCATGTTAATTTCAAAGTATTACATATTTTTAGCTTTAATCAAATGAAAATTTATCTTCTTCACAATTTACTTTTAGATTAGCCAACATAAAAAGGTAAATTAATAAGGGGTGAGAGACACATGGCGTGGCAGGTTGAAGTGTATTGGAAGTATCAAATGAATCACAGATTAAACACACTTGTAATTCATTATTTGTTGGGATCTGTGATAATATTACTCATTTTCTCTTTGTCTCCGATCTCTTCCCTTTATACTGTGAGTCTGCAGCATGGCGGAACTGGGAAACCCAATTTTTAAATCAAAAATAAAAAATAAAAATCAAAACGATTTCAGTCCCTCGTGCATGCTTTGTAACAAATGCTTTTTAAGTTCTATGGTGCTAAAGATCTAATAATCCCAACTTAAATTGATTGAGAACCTTTGCTTTTGGTCCTTAAAATAAGAACTGAATTTAAGAATTATTTTTACTTGATTGTTCTAACGTTCATTCATTTAAGAGAAATTATTAATTAGAGATTGGCAATTAAGGATTTTAATTTCTCCTTTAATAATGTCGGGAAAGAATCAAAATGGAAATTTTCTCTTACCAACACCAACCAGTCCATTTTGTAGCAAATACAGCCCCCATTTTTTGGTGAGGTTTGTAGTCCCCTATGTTTCAAAATTCTCACCTGAGGTCCCAAATAACATTTTTCGGGTTCAAAATGGCAGTTAAATAAATGACAAATGACTATTTTACCCTTCTATTTAAATTAACAAAATCAAAACAATAATTTTGAAAAATGACAAATTATAGTAAAACAAAATGAAAACGTAGGGTAAGAAACCCTCACTTTCCCAGCTCTCCCCATTCTTTTTGGTGCCATTGGCAACACACTCCTGCAATTTTTTCCAGTAGGAAGGAAAATTTGCGCATATTCGATCATGGAAAATCTTCATAACTCTAATATCAATCAATCTTCAATGTGATTGCATATTCAGGTTTTGGTAGAGTTTATATTTAGAATTAGAAATGACGCAATGGTGGTGGTTCTGGTCATGGTGGGTGAATGGAAGTACACCTTCCTTTTTCAAACAATCGTGAAATAAACTCAGAGAGAAACCATCAACACCTAGAAATTTCTTTCTCAAACCAAAATACCTGTCGTATCTCCTTTCAACCTCGAGCTGTTCCATCAATTCCTTCTACATAGAATGGAAAAAAACTAGAATATTGTAAGTTAGAATAATAAAGATGATTTGATCTATAATTGGACGAATGTTTAATGGGATACAAATACCAATTAATTTATCTAATTCAATATTGGTTACCAATCCGAGGGATATGGGATAATTTTAAGTCTTCATCAGTGATTTTTGCCTGCTTAAGGAAGTTTTTTTTTTTTTGTTGTAGACCAGAGAGAGAGAGAGAGAGAGAGAGAGAGATCTCTAAAAGCGAAAAAAGAAGCCTTTAATGAACATCAATGCTTCTAGTAATGAAAATTAATAAGAATGATAAAGCATTATGTAATGTAATATGTAGGTGAGATTTTTTACTTTCAATTACTCCCCGCCCCTTCCCCGGGGTTTTTCTTTTTTTTTTTTTTGGGGGGGGACCAGAAAAACCGAACTTTATTCAGTTACTAATAATTGCATTTGCACAATATTTTTACCATACAAGTTGAAATAATACATAAATTTAGAGAATAATGCTATTTATCACTACGGGTGATAATTACAACACTAATAAGTGATATTAGATGATAAGTCCTCTTTATTAATTGGGTGTTTTGCTTGTAATTGAGTAGATGTAAAATCGGTGGTTCATGAAGTTATAATATAGGGATTATAATGAGAATCAAACACCCTTCAAATCACATGTTTCTATACTTAATTGGACTTACCATTTCATGACAACACATTGCCATGCGGGATGGTAATTGATCATCGCCATTGGTGATGAATAACATTATTCAATGTAAAATTACGTATATGCATTTTATGTGGTATATTTTGCAAAACCCTTGGGAATATGTTCTTGTTTGCCATGCGGGATGGTAATTGATCATCGCCATTGGTGATGAATAACATTATTCAATGTAAAATTACGTATATGCATTTTATGTGGTATATTTATATGTTCTTGTATATTCTTTCGCTGAGTGTTTTCATGTGTATACATGCATCCTTTTTTAACTCTAATTGCCATTATGTGGTGGAAAATACCAATTTTTGCTTGTGATTTGTCCATTTGCAGCTTATTGTTCTATCAGCACGAGAAGATGATTTGTTGGTCATAGTTCACAAAAATTTCACTGTAAGTAACGTCGGCATGGGTATACTTCAGGGGAAACATATGCATTATTATTGCCCTACGGCCTCGGTAAGATAGGCAGATATAGAGGTAGGTGTACAGAGTCTCATCCTCTTTTTCTGATTTTCCGCTCAGGTACGGAGTTTCTCCCCTCGCTTGATAGACCGCCATCATCCATCTATCATTGCCCTTGTGTTTTGGGGTAGTTATATTGTTCTGGCCAAAGGCTGTGGCAATTTTGTGAATATTACTCGTGTATAATATGCGTCCAAATAGTTATCTTCCAGCCTGTGCAATTTTGAAAATTTTCTGCAGCTTGCGGTTGATAGAAGCAAAGCATGACAAAAGTTTACTTCTTGTGCATGACTAATCTTCCTATTCTTGAATGCAATGGAATACAGCCATGTGGCTGCATGCGTGCTAGGACGTTATGGCACTCAGATGGGTGTTAGAAAATATTTTGAGGAATGAAATTACACACCTCTTTTCCAAATGTTGGTGTCAAGTCCTTTAAATGAACGGGTGTTTGCCTAAATGGAAGAGTAGTTTGAAAAAGTAGGTTATGATAGAGATGAAAGAGAGAGAGAGAGAGAGAGATCTCATATCTGAGATGTGCCACTTTCCCTTGCGAGCTTTTTTGTGGGTGATTTGGTGTGTGTATATGTATATTTTTGTCATTAAAATTTCAAAATAAGGTTGGATATTTCATGGCAAAAAAGTTGCATTTGTGTATATCAAGTCACCCAACAAGTCACACGAAGAGAGAGAAGCAATTTCCAAGGCACATTTGTTTTTCTAGTATGTTGAAGTTACAAAATCTGTCAGCGATACATCAAAATATATGAAATCCATTGTATTAATTAATTTACACTTTACTGTTTGATTTCAATTTGTTAAGTTTTTTTTTAATTATTATTATTTTATCTTTTTGGTACAAAGGGGATGGGGAGAGGGGGATTGTGGGGATTTAAACCCGGGTAATCCCGTTGAGGGGTTAGGCCCCTAACTACGTGGGCTAACTCTTGATCTCAATTTTAATTTATTAAGTTGATAGATATAATGTTCAAATTCACATTGCACATTGAATAAAATTTTATTCACACCTAAATAAATAAATCAATCAAAGACTCCGTTTCCAAAACACTTCAAAGGTTTTGTAACGAAACTTCTCATCTCGTGTGACATGTATTGATATACACCACGTGTATTTAAGCATGTATAAAAATACATGTGACATGTATTCATATACGAAAATAGTCAATGGGACAAAACTTGGAGGTTTTTGAAAATTTTTCATAAATCAAATTTGTAGAAGGGTGGAATTCAACTGACGTGTGCTGTAAATGAACTTCCATAAAAAAAGAACACCTGAAGTTCCAAACCATTAGACGGAGCCAGCCCTACAACACGGCAGAACATCCAATGTTCCAAACTTACAGTGGAGCCAGGCATCGCAGCAGTTGTGGGGCTGGGTCGTCAAGTCAATGGTTAAATTATTTGTATAATATGAAAATGATATATCGTTTAATATATAGAATTAGGAAAATATTATTTGTACGTAATTTTTCACAAATATGGTTTAAGGATTAGAAGGTGAAATTACCTTATTTTGCAAAAGATTACATGAATACTTACTTACAAATAGCAAGACTCATGTATATGTCATACGACCATGTGAAGTGCTCGAAATGATTTAACACCAGACGTTTGATCTGATATCATTACGGTACCAGATAGATGATGTGACATAATATTAGCTACTAATGCAATGTGTGGGGTGATGATGGACTCATAACAATAGCTGATATTGAATTATTTCACATCACTGTCTGCTACCATTACAGACCAGCCGTTTGGTGCTAAATCATGTCTATGTGGAGTTTATCAGGCACGCCACATGGTTATGTGAAACGTTATGGTTTCTCATGTGACGTGTCTCAATAAACGCTACATGACTATATAACACTATATAGTGTTATATATATACTATCATATTGAGACTATAATTCCCACCCCCACTCCCAAAGCCCTGTTTTTTTTTCAAGAAATAATTTATGATAGAAAAATGATTTTGGACCAATTGAGTGTGAATGGTAAAGGGGCGGGTTCGAGGTGGGTACTGCCCCACAAGTCTTAAAGTTGCCGCATACCTGCCCCAAACCCATGAATTTATGGGCGGGTCAGGTAGGGTCATGGATTGGGGGGCCCTATCATGACCTACAAAAGGAGCCATGAAATTTTTTCCTTTTTAATCAATGTCATATGCAACACATTATCAGTTGATGAGTGCAAAATGAAAGATGAATTGAATCTTTCAATAAAGAGTTGAAATATCTAAAAATTTACCTTACAACGTAGAAATTGAAAACAACAATGGAGACGCCTAAACTTTATTTATTGTTTAATTGTTTGATATTTCTTCAACTTTTCATAAACCATATAGAATTAAATCAATTAAATTCATATATATTTTTAGAACTAAATTTATTTAAAAAAAACAGAAGAAAATTATTGATAGGTCACAGATCCAAGCTGATCCAGCCCATGGCGGGGCAAAAAATATTGCCCTATACCCATTCTTATAACCTGATTAGGTGTGATTGATCAAGTCTATTAGAAGCGGGTCTCTACATTTTCGAGGGTTGGTGGGTTAAATTGCATCTCTACAATTGAGGTGCGCCGAGGCCCAGTAAGCAACCCATTGGCTACGCAATCCATTATGTCTGCATTTGTAAGTTATCTCACCTACTGTCTGGGCGAAATCCAAACCCTAAAATTAGCATTTGTAAGTTATCTCAACGAATGTCTGGGCGATGTGGTGGGGATTGTTGAGTAGAAATTTTGGGAAAAAAATGATGTAGCTTGAGGAGGTTCCTACTGCTAATTTCTTCAGGTATGTCTCCATTTTCCCGATCTTTTTGTTATTTAGACATCCTTCGTTTATTTGAAGAAAACTGGACATTAAGATCGCATTTTATCATCTTTTAAATGATAAGTTTCATTAACTTATCGCTGATTTTAAATTGACTTTAAATAAGTAAATAAAGGGGAAATTAGCCAGCTGACCAAACCTCAAAAAACTTTTGGCTAAATAGCCATTGACCAAGATAATAGTAATAAAAATAAGAGTAATTATATTACCACCACATTAATTCATTCTCTCACCATATTTTTCTTATTTACTTAAATATACTTAAGTAAACTTACATCAATAACCTTACTTTTATATATTCTTAATATAAATTTTTTCTCTACGACCACAATTAATATTTAACCCTCTTATCTTCCTTATTTTTTTTCACTTATCTCCTCTCTAGATTTTCTCTCTCATGGCCGGTAAGTTGCATTGCAACATAGATGTCCAGTTCCTTGATTTCTGTTGGCACTCCAATACATGAGCTATTCATATTTCTAAGCAATGTAATTGACGACAAAATTTTTTTCTTTTAAAAAAAAGTAAAGAAAGAAACAAAAACTCCGACATAGTAGTAATTGTTCGGAAATGTTTTTTTGCCTTATTATCTTTCATTCTTTTATATTGATCACTCTAATTAACAATTTAAATAAAATTCAAAATAGCATCTTGATAAAAAACTAAAATTTTCTTAATCATGAGTTCAAGGAAAAAGAGAGAAAGCGCGACTTTCAGTTTTAATAGACACATAGGTATTAAGAATTCATGAGTGATGACTTCTCTTATATTTTTATTAGATTTTAATTTTTTGCAAATTGGAGCAAACACTTGAGTTGGTATGACGCCTAACTTTTATCTCTCTACCAAGAATTTGAATAGATGAAGGTTTTAAAAGAAATTGAATTGATGAATAGTTGGGTTGATGAATGCTTGAATGTTGATTGATTCTATTGAATTCATCATGTTGGAAGATTGAATTGATTGTGATGGAAGAAGAGAAAATCAAGACTAAAAGGTATTTTGTGGTATAATAATATATTATTACCATATTTTTAATAACTTTTAAAAGGTAGGTGATTAGTGTAAATTTAATGTGGTGATTTAATTAAAATGATAAGTTATTTGTGGTGACTACATAATGTGGTGGGGAGAACAATTATTATAGTAGTAATATATAATTACCCTAAAAATAATTTAAAAACCATGAAAAATCTTAAATTACCATCTTATCCTCAATTAGAATTGATTTCTCCCCAACTTTTTCAAAATCCCTAGCGTCGTCTTCTTCCCTGCTTCAGATGTGATGCAAATTCTGGAAACCCACAAATCTTTTGCCAATCTCTCACTCCTATCAAAGAACAGCTTTGAGCTCTCTATATCTCTCTGAAAAAATATCTAAGGTAATTACCACCTTTCGATTATTGATTCCGAAATTGATTAGTTACGAGTATTTTGGTTCCTGAACTGCTTCAACTTGATTTACTAATTATGTCCATTTTTATTTTTATTTTTTTGATTTTCAGGAAGAGAAAACCCTTTTGCTCCCAAAAAATGGTATGTTCTTTTCCCAATTGAAGTGTTATGTATCACATGTATGCTTGTTTGAGTGATTTCCCTGAACTAGAGCGATGGGGTTTAACCCATATTTGTTTGTGAAAATTGGGATGTTTCCATTTTTTACTTTATTGTCTTTCACATGCCATTTTTGGTCTTATGATATGTAGATACTCACTTTTGATTGGTTCTTAGTTCATGAATTAGAAATTGGAATCCTTGTAAGATTAAACTTTATTATGTTCTTTCTGCTGGTGAAGGTCTTTTGCTTCCTTTTCAAATATTGCACTCTCTATAGAGGATGCCATTTGTATAAGCTAGATAGACTAGAAGACATAGGAGTTAAATCGGCATGTTCAAATGTGGTTCTGAAAGATTTGGCTTGGGATTGTCCGAGACATCGAATGCAAAGCCTAGATCAATACCAAGGCACTATAGCTCTGTAAGGTGATTGTCCAATAACAAAATCAAAAGAAATTAAAGTTGTAACAGAATTAGTTTGTATTAACAAAAATTATTGAAAATCTATCTTGTAAACAGCGTTGGAGCCTCAACTTGAAATTAGTGGGGGTAAAACTTATTTTGAGTAAATAATTTTTTCAAACAAAACACCTAGTAATATTTGTGAAAAAAAACCGAAAAAAGGAAAAAAAAAGAATTATTTCATATAAAAAATGTTAGTAGTCCAGATTCACTGAGGGCAAGTTACCTGACTCACCACTTCCCCCACGACTTTTTCTGCCACTACTCGTAAGTTAAGGCTTTAAAAATAACGGTAAGCTATTTGATTATTGATGTCACAAAAGTGTAATTAACTACCAAAATTAGAAATAATTCACAAGTGACTAAAACATGTCTCTTCATTTATCAGGTTGCGTTATCTAGAAAGTCTCCTTATATTCAGACAGCTCACAAGGTAAGATACTACTCACTTCCTTGGTAAATAGTACATGTACATTGGTGTAAAAATGTTTGGCTTCCTGTGGCTGCTACCAGCTCGCGAATTCAATTTCACACATGTTAGGGAAGAGACGTTTCAGATAAAATTGAGATGTTGCGTATGTTGTCCTTTTTTCTGATATGTTTCTTTTGTACGGTCTGTGAGGTGTTGTGAAATTGAATAAAGTGCATGGCGTTGATTGTTGAATATTGGCGAAGTATTCAATTTCTCAACATTTTAGAATACAATGTGGTGCAATATTTAGAAATCTCAATTGACAATTATATCAGAAAAGCTATATAATCACTAATTTAACCCAAAAGTAATCAAAACTTATCAATTACTCTTTACTCTAGAATGAAGATTTGTGACCACAGAAAAGAAGGAATACGAGGTAGGATGTTGTGAGGTACTCTTGAGAAAGATAATCAAGAAATAAAAGGTTATTGAAGTAATTCTACTTATACTTATTTTGGTATTATTTTAAAAGATAGTGTGAGAAATAGTTTTGCTGTGAGAAATAGTTTTTTGTAATGGTAATATAACCAGCGTTTCTACTACTAGTTAACATAGTAATTCTACTCATGCTTATTTTGGTATCATTTTAAAAGTTGTGAGTTTTTATCTAGATACTAGTTTAGACATGTGAGCTACACGTGTTCCAATATAACTATGTACATAATCAAGTCACGATTATTTTTTAAATGTAATTTGTATAATGATGTGTATTTGAATTTGTTGAAATGAAGACTTATAATTTGGATGTCAAGTAGAATAGCATCTACTTAAAGCAATTATTATGAAATATTGTGAGAGTAATTAATATTATTTTTTAATAAGTAATTAATATTTATTTAATATAAGAAGCCTGCACAATTTTTCATGATTATATACCAAAAAATTGCTTGTTTTCTGTTTATGTATTTTGCTTTTCTTTTATAATTTGAAGTTGCTATCTTTGAAGTTGGTCTTCTAAGTATCTTTTGAGTTGTATTTATTTGCGGGTACAATACAATTCTAGGAGCAGCCTTTGCAAAATCACTTCAGCAGCCTTTGCAAAATCACTTCTACTCTGGAGTGGGCCTTTT
Source organism: Nyctanthes arbor-tristis (assembly GCA_963692815.1). Lineage (NCBI taxonomy): Eukaryota > Viridiplantae > Streptophyta > Magnoliopsida > Lamiales > Oleaceae > Nyctanthes > Nyctanthes arbor-tristis. The sequence goes on along the minus strand of CAVNYN010202978.1, from coordinate 19,885 downwards.
TGCTATCCGTTAGACATTATACAATGGATATGTAGTATAAAGTTTTGATATAATGGTCAAAGTTCTTGCTTATCATGTACATTAATTTGAAGAATGTATAGAGACTTGAATAGAGTAGTACTTTGTAATACTTAGTGTCCTTGCTTATGTATGTTTGAGGATATGTCATCAATTGCAGGTTGGATAAGTACATTATATAGGGGAAACTCTATCAAAATTTCTTCAAAAACTTTTGCAATATAGAAAGATGATATTTTTGTATAGGGGTTTATAAATACTAACATGTTGCTAAAGTCCATAATACAAGAGAAATTCTACCAAAATAATGGTAAATACATTTTGCCTTTTCTCCGCATCCTCCTTTCCAAACACTACAAACACAATGAGATGTGGTAGAGAAAAGCATTTTGTGTGCCATGGTGAAAGGAATGGCTCAAAATGGCCCTAGAGGGGCATTACTGCACCCGTGCCACGTAATCGATGGACATCGTGGCATGGGTGCAGTGAAAGGGTCAACAACACTGCAGGGCTGCTGTGATGATCTAAAATGCATAGAAGTTAAACGTAACTTCACACCCACAACCATATAGGTTCGTCTGCATGTTTTCAATGCATTTAACGTATTTGGAGGAATGAAAAAAAAAAAAAAAGTTTTTGTCATCACTTTACGCTATAACTTGCAATATCTATTTACTAAGTTGTAAATAGCACTATTGAAGGCAGTTCATATTGTCCCTATGCTCGAAAGTATTAAAATAAGATGGGTAAGGCAGGGAAAATTATTGGGTACGTACGGGTGAAAGGAGGTCCCTGAAATTAACACAAAAGTTCATCACTGGACCAATGCCGTGATAACAACATTGTCGTGGCATGGGTGTCGTGATGGCCCGAAACATGTTGAAATCGAATGTGACTCAACTCCCTTAAACGTTTAGCGTCTCGCTACATGTTTCCAACATATTTAGTAATTTTGGAGGCGTGAACTATAGCGAACCAACGAGTTTAGGCCATCAACTTAAGCTATAACTCCTAACATCTATTTACTAAGTTGTAATTATCACTATCGAGTGCAATTCATATACTTCCTGTACATGAAAGAGTTGATATAAGTTAGGTATGATAGCGAAACTCATTGCGAACATTCCGGTTAAAAAAGGGCCCCAAAATCAACACAGAAACTCATCATTACACATATGTCGCGATATTGTCACTGCAGATGTGACGTGTTGGCCCGAATCACGTCGTAGTCGAATACGACTCGACATCCTCAACCGTACAGCATACCCATGCGCATTTTTAATGCGTTTAATAATATTGGATGTGCGAACTAAAGAGATCGGAAGAGCGTCGGCTATCATTTTATGTTATAACTCGTAACAACTAGTGACTAAGTTGTAAATGTCACCACCGAGAGCAATTTATATACTTCTCGTGCTCGAATGACAAATAAGTTGCCTAGGGTAAGAAAACTAATTGGGTACGGCCCAGTCAAATAAGTACCCCGAAATCCATCCGGAAGCCCATCACTGCACCCATGCCACAATAGTTTCATAGTTGTGGCATCAGTGTTGTGGTGTGACGAAACGCATTGTAATCAAATTTGACTCGACACCCTCAACCTAAAAGCGTCTCCCTACACGTTTCCAATGTATTTACTAATTTTGGAGGCACTAATTAAAGAGAACCAATAAGTTTAGGCCATAACCTTATGCTATAACTTGTAACATCTATTTCTTAAGTTGTAAATATCATAACCGAGAGCAATTCATATATTTCTTGTACTTGAACGTGATAAAATAAGATCGGCACAGTAGGAAAACTCATTTCGTGCATCCCAGTCAGAAGAGGGTCTCGAAATCTACCCAAAAGGCCGTCACTGCACCTAGGATGTGATAGTTTCACCGTTGCGGCATTGGGGCCATAATGAGTCGAAAAGCATCGTCATTAAATGTGACTCAACACCCTCAACCTACCAGCTTCCCCTTGTATGTTTCCAATGTATTTACTAATTTTAGAGGTGTTAACTAAAGCAAGACAACGAGTTTAGGCCATCACCTTATGTTCTAATATGTTTTTTTTTTTTTTTGGGAAGCAGTTATGTTCTAATATGTTAAGTCTACTTCCTAAGTGAAAAATTATTTTCCACGGTTGAGAGAAGTTCATATATTCCTTGTGCTCAACACGCGCTGAAGTAAGTTGGGTATGACATGGACGGTCATTGTGTGTGTCCTAGTTAAAGAAGGGCCCTAAAATCCACCCGAAATGTCATCATTGCACCAATGCAGTGATACTGTCACCGTCACTGCAGAGGAATCGCGATGGCCCAAAACATGGCGAAATCAAACGTCGTCACCTGTATATGTCCAAAGAGTGTTCAGAATGTTAGGACCTTGAAGTCAAAATGAAATCTCATCACTGAACCCATGCAGCAATATATAGAATAATCACTTCACATATACCGTGATGAGCGGAAATGTATTAAATTAGAATATCATGGGACCACGGCTACACTAAAACATTAGAGCATGTCTTGTCAAGCTTTTTTTTTTTAAAAAATTTTTCAAGCTATAAACTACAGCCAACTAACAAGTTTGTTCAATAGTTACACTCTTAACTCGTAGAGTTTTTTTAGTCCGTAGTCAATAAGACCAAGGATGTAGAATTTAACAATCCCTCGTTCACGCATTCAACAAAGCCGGTAGATTGTCCCATAAAAACACATCTTTTTCATCCCGGTAAACGATGAGCGCCAAAATCACCGAAGAAGACCATCACGGTACATATGCAGTGATAGCAGTTGAGATCACTGCATCCCTGCATTGATGTTCCAAAACACATTAAACTCTAGTATTCTGTGAGCCTGGAGTCTTATAAACGTGTTTATTGCATTACAAACCAAGAATGTTTCTTGCATTATCACCCATGCACCGTGGCGAACCAAATTTACATTTTGAGTCGGCATAACGGCGTTGAATTTAACTTCTCCCCCATCCTGAATAAAACAAACTCAATGCAGTTATAGTAGTAAGTATCACTGTATGAACCCTGTGATGTGCAGAAAAAACCTATAGTAATTGTATCTAATATTTGACAGAATAATGTGTACCTGTAATGTAATCTACCCTAGAATTCAACTATAAATTTGTACTAAACAAAGTGGACATAGAAATCATAGGTGGAAGTCAACTTTATATCCAACATAATCAATTAATATCAAAAGGCATAACTTCATAACTGCACTGCATATTCACTAAGAGATTGTATCCCACAAGTCGGCAACCGGTGCTTTAACTACGTATTTTCTCTTATATACAATGTTGTCCAATGTCTCATCAATATTTCCTTGGTGAGATTAAGTACGATAAAAAAAACAATTAAATGAAGATATTATTACTATTTTAATATTATAAGATATATGGATATATATATATCCATATATCTTTAACGAGGTTTCACGTAGAAATGTCACCAACTCATGGTGCCACCCTTTATTGAAGCTGATTTAACATTCCTGAGTATAATAAAATCAATGGAGAATCAATAAAAAATGCAGTGTGTACATCCCAGTTAAAGGAGGCTCCCTGAATCACCCCGGAAGCACATCACTGTACCTATACAGTTATAGCAGTGAGCGTCACTGCATGAATATTGTGATGTGTAGAAATAAATCTACAGCGGTTGTGCCCTCTTTTCAATATTACAATTTGCACATGTACCATTATTTACAATACACTAAACTACTATTCTTCACATAAAGTAACCAAGTGGACATAGAAATCTTAAGTAGAGTTCCAATTCATATCCAACACAATCAAAGCACACCAAAATGTATAACTGCTACATATTTAGTTGCATGAGCATATCTTTATATATACTCAAAAATCAATTAGAACAAAGAGAAAAAACGACTGAGTTCAAACTAGCATAATGACATAAATGCCGTGATCTAGTGTACATACAACATATATACCGCTATGTTAACGGAGCCAAAATACCAACCTCAAAACAAATACATAGGTTCTGAGATTTAGTTACTACTATGACAGAAGAAAACAATACTTCAAAATGGAATCACGACATTTTTGTCATGAAAGAGTACATAGCACGACATGTATGCAGTATTGACAACTGAATCACATACCAGCATTTGAATAAAAATATAGGTTAAAAAAATCAACCCATGCTATGAGGAGATAAGAAACTAATTCTAAATGATATAATGTAGATCACGACATCCATGTCGTGATGTCGATTGAACACAGAAATCTAGCCTCCGATCAACGACAACAACCCCCTTCACCAAACAAATGTAAGAAGATTGGTAGTATGAGTTTATATTCATCTTCTTAGTTCTTGAAATAACAAATACATCTATAAATACACATATTAGCCGTTGGAGAAGATCATGGACCAACTAATCTGGAGATTTTTCGGTTTTCTTCAACAATATTTGGAGAAGATGGATCATGGTTGCAAGAAAATTATTCAGAAACTTTTCGCGCGAGAAGAAGACGAATGTAGGTCTGAGAGATGTGAGTCTCGTTAGGGTGAAGGGTATGGTTGAAGATATTTTTGTGGATTTTTTATTATTTTTAAATGATTTGGTTAGTTGGATAGAACTAATATAGAGTTGGTCTTTTAAATGGACATTGTTGTTGACTTGGCCTTTTAAATAAATCCCCCGTAAATATATCACAGAATAATATATTTATTTTATTTTATTTTTATTTACAAGATAAGGGTTTGCTATTTTTACAGGTCAATCTCTCTCTCTCTCTCTCTCATTCTTAATCCAATTCCATTTGGTTTGTTTACGGTTCCATTTTT
>CAVNYN010202978.1:0-15038 GCA_963692815.1 Nyctanthes arbor-tristis | reverse complement strand
GCGAGAAGAAGACGAATGTAGGTCTGAGAGATGTGAGTCAACGTTAGGGTGAAGGGTATGGTTGAAGATATTTTTGTGGATTTTTTATTATTTTTAAATGATTTGGTTAGTTGGATAGAACTAATATAGAGTTGGTCTTTTAAATGGACATTGTTGTTGACTTGGCCTTTTAAATAAATCCCCCGTAAATATATCACAGAATAATATATTTATTTTATTTTATTTTTATTTACAAGATAAGGGTTTGCTATTTTTCTGATCAACTCTCTCTCTCTCTCTCTCTCTCTACACACACACACACAAAATACATGATTGCCAAACTGACCTAACATATTCATCTATTTGGATCGGCGCTAAGGTTCGAGTAGAAACGAAAGTGCAAATGGATGTAAAGGTTGGGGACTTTTGCTACAATTTACCCTAAAATAATATCTTACAATTGCCTATAGACAAATGCTTATCATTATTTCTTTGAGGAAAATCCAACTTTTTTATTCCATAAAATGAATATTGAGTTATTAAGGGAAAAATGAAAAGTGGTGTCGTACCAAATTGCCTCATAGATAGGTGGAAGGTTAGGCTCTTTGCCTTCTATGCGGACCTTTTGCATGGTGGGAAACCAGGTTTTCTTCTATAGGAAAGGAATCCACAGAGAGTTCAAATAGCCTGAGATCGGAAGAGCATTCTTGGCGACACAGCCTGAGTTCAATTTTTTTTTTTTTTTTTTCAGTTTCAATTAGTAAGGTTGATTAATAGGTGACGTGGCGTGCCATGTTGGCCGCCATGTCAGCATATGGTACCATAATGTACCACCCATAGGGTGTTAGATCAAAATTGTCCAAGACAGTCGCTTAAGGTCTTCTACTACATCTAAACAAAAAACCGTTTCAAAATAAAATATTAAAGACAATGTTTATATATACATACATATATATATATATATTCCCATAGCAAACTCATTCTATTTTAACATAATTTGGACAAGTAATCACGTTGAAACCTGCACTACAAAAATCTCAACCACTCACTTTCAAAAATATCTAAGTTTGTTTCGCTAATGGGTAGGAAATACAATACATGAAACTGACATTAGTTGATGGGGAAGATTTTGGGGGGGGGGGGTTGTAAAATCGTTTGTTTGTTGATTCATATGACTATTATTTTAAACTCCTACTATAAAGTTATAATTTAGAAACCTACTTAGGGCCCTGAAAACTTGGAATGGCCGTGCTAAAGCTTATGCAAAAAAAAATTATATAGCAACATTTCCTGAAATAAATAAGAGAACAATCTATGCTTGTTTCATTTTTTTAGACACGCTAAGAAACTATATGTACCCTGCTAAAATCTTATTTACTTATTTCCACAACTTAACTGAACTGTCATGACTTGCGGACGCCACCATTCCCGTCACAGGTGACTGTGCTAAAGCTGCAACGATATTTTCATGTGCTGGGACTGTCATCCTTTTGTTCTCAATCATGTTCCATAGCTCCAAAGACTACACCAAAATACGCATTAGCAGTTAGTTGCATCAGTAACAATTCCAAAAGTTTGTAGTAACCCTAATAGAAAAGGGGTTTCAATCATTTAAGCATGTAGAAGTCAGCATATTTTTCACCAAAATCTTTAACCTGTGCGATCTTTTTTCCCTCAGACACCATCCAAAAGTTTCATAAGACTCTCTCTATATCCTAAGTCAAATTTTATCCATCATAAATCCATACATCCTCTTTTTTATTCAGATGCAATTGCCCAAACTCGAGTATATTAAAAATGTATAGGATCATTCAGTTTTTAAACTCATAAGCAAGATACAATTTCTCTTAACACATAGATTACACGAACCAAATAGGCAACCAAGAGTAGGTGTTCATTTATATAGAGAAAAGGAAACCACGTAACTGATTATGCAGGCCCATTATCAGGTGAAATATAGGTCAACAAAGCTTCTTAGAGAATTAATTACATTTGAAATGAGAAAAGAAAAGGAATTACCCTCAAACCACCGATCACCAAAAGAGCTGAATAATTTGGATGGAAGACACAAGAGTGGAATTGATTTCCATTGGAGTTGAGTTCATGAATGCAGTCTCCCGAAGACAAGGACCAAACTTTAATGCAGTCCTCACTCACAGAGGCCAGCAATTCCCCACTAAGATCCCAGCATAGGTAGTTTACCACTCCAGAATGCCCCTAATAACACATAATTTTGAAAAGCAAATATAAACCGTAATCACCAACTATGAAAGAAAACATTAAGGTAATTCCTACACTATCTTGTTGAATATATAGTAGCTACCATGTATGCAAACAAACCTGGAATGAGTGCATATGTCTATCAGTTTCAACATCGAAGATGGAGACCACTTCCCTCTCCGCTGCTGCTAGGAACTGTCCAGTTGGTTGAAATCTCACCTGTGCACTGCCTCCTTGCTACACAACCAATGGCCAATAACAACTCAAGAAAATGCAACACAAGCAAAATGAATTTAAATTTGTTAAAGAAAAAATCGAAGAATCCAAGAATGGTTTATGAAGCCTTACCTTAGAAATCCGAGCGCACGAGAATGGGTTAATATTCCAATAACGAATTTCATTGTTGCTATCACAGAAGCAAAAGAGATCGTTTTTCTTGGGATGAAAATCGAGGGACATAACATGGTGAGCATGCGCAGTATATGCATTCAAACAATATCCTGGCTGCACCAGTTATATATTAATTTAATAAATACTCAATAGGGGACTAATAATTTACAAATGGAGATACAGATACAGGTTTCTCTAGTAAGATAAATATTCAGGACTTCAGAAAAGGCATGGTCCTACACTGCCTGCAAATGCAGAAGGAACGCCCACAAGGAAATAACAATCAGCTGTGGGAAACAATTTAAGGAGAGGAGCTAGAAACCATACATTAGCTGCATCCCATAATCTGACAGACTTGTCAAAAGAAGCTGTCGCAAGCTGAGTTGAATTGGGGCGGAACCGGATGTCGGTAATTAAGAATTGATGTTCTTCTGGAGTTGTCTCCGTTTGCAGAGTATCCATGCTCCAAAATACAGCCTATAGCAAACAGAACAAATAGTAAGCAAGAGACATAGTAGGATGTGTAGAGTCACTGCTCTGAATAAAAAACACAGCAAGATTCGTATTCATATATTGAATGAGTTGAATGATGACAGCTTAGTTATATATATTATAGACCCATAAAATTCTGCTTGTGCTTCATTATGGAATCTATAGACCGCAGGTTATTCTGAGCCACTAATAAAATTTAGATTATGTGTAATCTAATTCTCACATAGTTCCATCAACTTATAATTAATCAAATTCTCACATAGTTCCATCAACTTATAATTAGATTTCAGATAACTTCTTGCAAGAGAAAAATGAAGGTTCAAAAATATAAATTTTGATTCTGATTTACCGAGAAAAAATAATATATTTGGCTTCTGACTAACAGCTTAATGCACAACTAATTTGAAGCACCTCATAAAGTGTCCAATCAAAATTGGATAATTACAATCAAATAATCTTCAACTATCCCAATGAGATTATACCTTTTTATCATGTCCAGCACTAGCCAACAGTTTCCCATCCGAAGAAAAATGACAAGAAGTCACTTTGTTTCTTGTTCGTATACAACCAAACTCCGCAAAGGAAAAACCTGAAATTAATCTCCACATGTAACTTAATATTTATGACAAGATGAGCACATACAAGAAAACAATAATCCTCACATGCACATAAAAACAAGGGATTGAGGGTCACCTTTAGATGACTCTGTTTTGTGCTCAGTAAGAGTTTGTTTCAGAGTGCCATATATATTTCCATCTCCTCCATCATGTGACAAAAAAGATTCCACATTCTCATCGAAGGAACCAACATCTCTAAAATTGTCCAAGTCATCCTGTTTGACAAGGAAACTAATTGAAGGACCAAAACAGCAACTGATGGCATGAAGAACTCCAACTTCCATGACATAATTTGGCAGATACAATTTTGGTGAGCAAAAATATACATGTTAAAACAATGACAATTACATAACCACCTAATCACTTCAAAATCAGCACACAGATCTCATATCCACACTAATACATGAACATTACTCTGAGACTCTGGGAAACACTCCTAAAACTTTCTGAAAAACAGAGAGCAACATCACCAACTGAATAGATGTGTACAATTGACAGCATAAAGACTTTGAGGACTATTGAATATGGTATTGCTAATCCAAAAGTTTGTGGTAGACCATATACCAATGGGAAAAACATAAATGAAAACCCAGACTCACCAGCTGATTTGCTGTTGCTGCAATACCACCTGTTCCCTCTGCACCATAAATCATCATACTCTTGGGCACATTATTAACCTGTTGCAAACTACTAGCAGTTGTCATTCCATCACCTGGTGTATGCGTTGGTGGTGAACTGGAGGAGGGTCCCACTGTATTCCCAGTTCCTGTACTGTTGGCAGGTCCTGAGGAAGAATGTTGTTTTCTTTTCCTGTTATTCTGCTTCATTACAACAAGCAGGTTAGAATATCCATAAAGCCTGACAACGAAATGAAAAGGCAGACAAAAAACATGATACAGAAAACACAATCAAATGGAAAAAGGTTCCAATAGAGCAGAAACAAATTCAACAAGAATCCGCTTCTCCATAAGTTGACCAAGTAAGATGTTAAAACAAATTTTAACAAGTGTTTAGGTAAAAAAAAATTAAAGAAGATAAAGAAAGAAAGAAAAGAAAAACCTGCTGCATTTGCTGCTGCAATTGATCCTGTTGTTGAGAGGAAGACTGCTGCATCTGCCCTATCTTCATCTGTGAAACAAGAACAAATATTCAAGCAATTACAATAGTTCAATAGCATAAATATCTTAACATACATTGAAGTATCACTTTAACCCCTCCATTAAAGCCTACAGAGAAACCCTGTCTTACACTCTTCGATACAGCGAGGACCTTCCCAAGTAAGCCTATCACATTTACACAATTTCTTAGTCATCCTAATCTTTCTTATCATGAACAAAGAGAAACCTTTTGTTGACGTATGATCCTGACTGTCCAGGGAATATAAATCTAAAAACGCACCAACAACCTTTACATAGACATGAAAAGAATAGGAATAAGAACACAAACAAAAATGTGAGCATGAAAGATGAAATTGTGTCTATCACAAAAGCACACTTTTCATTCTAATGACCAATAAGAAAATTTCATGAAGCTTCAATTAGTACTTAGCCAAACAACACTCTTCTAACGGCAACATAATTGATGCTCCACCAGGGGGCTTTTCTATTTTATTTTATTTTATTTTTTTAATTCCCCATTTTGATCTAGATGTCCGTGGCCCTTAGAAGATCTTCTGGTAAAACTGTAATTGCTCAGTTGGCTAGGTCACCCAGGGAAATTTTATGATGTAAAGGAAATCCACCATTGAAATTTGAAGGGATTGTAGAATAAAGACACTGGACTTGGCAGAATTCAAGGGTTGATCCAATGGTAAGGCAAACCGAAGAGATTGACAAGGTGAATCCTCTTTCCTAATCATGTATGTCAAACCTAAAGAAAAGCTTTTCCTGACAAGAGTCAGTATCTCATGTATTTAGTTCTCTCACTACATTAAATGTTTGAGAACGAACTACTTATAGGAGAAAACATATGAATCAACAATGTTCCAATTCTCATAATTTGTATAATTATTTTGTTTTGCCTTTAAAGATAAACTACCATATCATGTCAAGTGGCACTTCTTCCAATTTGACACCCAAATTACCTAAGAAATACATGCACGACGACAGAACTTTTGAAAAACAAAGAACAGAACAGCAAAAGAACATTGAATAAAAACATGTATTTTTAGCCACGCTATTATCCTATTTCTATCTCAAAATAAAAAAAGGTCAAACCATTTTTATCCACACACTTCTCCACCCCTCATCCTTGCACATTCTATTTCATATTTTGAAATATGAATTTGGAAACTAGCGCGGGCTAAATAAATCATCCAAAAAATCTAAAAGGGCAAAAAAGAGAAGGAAACAACAACAGCAAATGCTATTATACTATTAAAGAATATGGCCCCGAGATAATGAGCTAAATGCCCAGCCCCCATGCCGCCAGGTGGAGGCAACCGGGTGGGCGGTGGGGTTTATTGGGGATTCCTCCTAATGGTGATTAAATGTCCATATGTCATGCATTTTCTAGATATTTAGTGCTAACCGTATATTTTTGCACTATTCTCTCCTAACCAGAATGCTTTTCAAGTTTTTCATCACAAAAATGGATGATGACAACAAGAATTAGAAGAAGGTTTTAGTGATGAGGATGATAGGAGAATCAAATTGCCTATGGTTTCCCAAGCTGCAACCATAGACATCTCAAATTTTCTATTTCTAATAGTAGATTAGGTTTTGTTCTCTAATTACTAATTCAAGGGATTCAACATTTGTTGCTTTTAATTCATAGTATGTTTATGACTTTATTCTCAAGTTTAACTTTAGATATATAAATTTTCTTTATTATAACGGTTTAAGGTGGTTATAGTTAATCATCAGCAGATTCTGTTCTCTAATTACTAATTCAAGGGATTCAACATTTGTTGCTTTCAGTTCATATTATGTTTACTCGCAAGTTTAACTTTTGATGTATAATTTTGCTTCATTACAACGGTTTAAGATAGTTATGGTTAATCATCAGCAAATATTGGTACTTGTATATACCTTAGGAATATTTCATTTTATTAATTCTTCTTGAGGATATACACCTCACCCGACTGTGGTAGTAAAAAACCTAGATTGCCAAACCTTTTAAAGACAGATTTTATAAAAGATAAATCAGGGGGAGATAAGAAAGTAATTGATGAGAATTAATGCAGAACTTTATAGCCAGGCAACCGGCAGTAATTCTATTTACCATGCTTTTTTCACTACAATCTTTTCCTCCCTTTAACCTCATCAGACAAAAAAATAGTTTCCTATTCTTTAAATTTATTTTCTCAAAATTATGGCGACTTCTAGGAAACTATAAATTAAATTTTTTCTGGAAACTTTAACTAAGAAACTTAATTTACAAACTCTAATGGAAATTTAACGTAATTACTACTTGAGAATAACCTAATAATGGGATTATATCATACAAAAACTTTAACAAATAAATTCTTAAATTTGTCCATGTTATTTTTGATACTCTTCATTAATTCTTATTTTTAAAGCTAAATATTAAGTTAATATTTGGTTAACATATTTAACATCCCCTTTCCTGTCTTTTTCAGAGATGAAGTTCCACATCTCCTGTCATGTCCCGTTTCCATGCTTCTTAGAGCTTAAGTATATGTTTTTCCTCCTTGATGTCTGGATTAACCTAACATTGAAATACAAATAGAGCAATAAATGAATTCGGGTGCTTGAACTGAATAAAATGATCAAACTTGCTTATTCCAATATGAGCGTTTTCCCAAATTGATTCGCCTGAAAGTTAAGGAATTTTGCATGTCACCAAGTCCCTCAGGAATCAAGTGACCAAATATAAAGAAGTGAAAAATCTTACAGAAGTGAATATTCAAGAGTAAGTAACAGCCCAAGGTCAGTGTTTCTTGCGAACTTACAGGCCTAACGAGTTGTTTTATTTCTGTGAGACAGAAAAACTAATCGTTCCCTCTACGGAGGAAGCTCCAGGAGAAAATATACAGTTGAAATTTGCAAACGTCAATTTCTTTATTTGTTAAATGCTAATCATAACCATATTCTTTCCCAGAAATTTGGAGCTCAGCAGTTGGTAAATGTCACTTCCACGTAAAATAAACTCAAGTATGGTCACACGACATAAGTCGATGCTTAACTATCAAATGCCAGACAAATGAGATTATTCTCTCCAAGACATCCTTTTTCTGTCTTGGTAAAAAACAATAATATAATCTCCATGTACACTACTCCTGTTCCAGCATCAAATTATATATGGTTATAAAGAATAATATATTATGAAATTTTAGAAGTCACTATCAGCCTAAGCATTCCAATCGTCTATTACTAGTACAGAAAGAAATTAATAAATCCAAGACAAAAGAACATTCTCCAAATGTCATATATTAGCAAAAAGTCGGACTTTAATCACGCTGTTCAAATCAAGAATATTTGAAAGCCAGTGTTGACTTATCTTTAAAGAAGAGATACCTTCGGAGAATTGGATTGCACAGGTGAGCATATAGATCCATCAGTTCTGGCAGTTTGGCCATCTTTTGCATTTAAGTTACCCCTTGGTAATCCTCCAAACCCAATGTTAGGTGAATTTCCAAGGTTGCCTTGTGCCTGAGCTTGTGCTAGGACCTGCTGTTGTTGTGATGCCAAAAGAAGCTGACTTTGACTCTGAAAATTGGGTTTCTGTACTTGCAAGCCCAAACCTGGCCGTATTTGGTCTATGCCCTGCATGATATGTTAAAAATCAGCTATCAAAAATTCATCCATACAATGCTGCCAAAAGAACATGTGGCAGGATTGACACATAAGAAACTCACAGTTAGAGGCCAACCCTTCAGTGGAAGACCAGTGACGCCTTGATTCAACCCTGAGAATAGGAGAGGAAAATTCATTTGACAACTCACATTATATGCAAGGGAAATCTAACATGACAGACTAGATCACTATTTAGAATAAGGGTAGTAACATTTTTTTAAAACACAATTCAGAGTATTGCAATCCTGAGCAACTGGAGAAGCTTTCACAAGACACGACGTCAACAAGTTAGACGAATACCGTGTCATCAATTAATATGCAATCTGAAGGAATATTTTTCCATATTGTTACCCACTACAGTGACATCGAAGCAGATATGGAAATCTACTAAACTTATGCACCAAATATAACTAAGTTCCCCTGCATGCTTCCTTTTTAAATTTATAACTTAGGGCTTGTTCTTTCCAATTTCTTTTCCCTAAAAAGCCAGTCAACAAGTAAAACTTACACCAACCACATATTCTCCATAAAATAATTATTTTTCATTTTTCCCCATAATCTCTCTCCACTTTTCCACCCTGCGTTTCAAAAAAAAAAAAGGAATCTTCCTCCAACAAAAATGCTACAAAAGTAGCTACAGAAACCATGCCATTAATCTGTTTCAACCACACATTTCATTGGACCCTACTGACCTTCAACTACTACTCAATCTCAACCACACAATCAATTTCTAAATCTAATAGAAATACACACACACACTAGTTGATGATCAAGATAGTGCAATTTCACGCAAAACTACAATGTTATGTGTTGACAACTTGTAGAGCAGACCGAATTGGAGTCCTCAGTCAAATTGACGTATGATGTACCAAGTTGTCACACTTCAGATCATTTTACACAAATTAGATGCTACAGACATCATTTTTGTGCTATTTACACGGAAGAATTAATTCTGCACCCTATAAAATACTCCCTAGACTTGCTCCTACTTTCACACAGATTAAGAAAAGTGTAACTAATCTTATAGGAAAAGTGAAGTTTATGTGCATTTCCCTAATATACCCTTCTTTTACTAATTATCTCACTTCAATAATTCCATTTCGTTAATAACAATACACATTAAATAAGTGCATATATGAAAACTAAGATTTCAACTATATTCTAAAAGGAACGTGGCCTATCTTTTTGGAACGAACAAAAAAGGAATACATGCCTATCTTTGTGGGACAGAGGGAGTATTACTAACCAGTTTAAACATGAGTATCCCAACTTATCCATCATTTGTCCCATTTGCACCAGAAGAATTAATTCCCAACAATAATAAATTACAAATTAATTCAAACAAAAGAGCATCAACCATCCATATCAGGAAAGCTTAAAAACCATTTCCCAACAATAGAAAATGTGGCACAACAAAACGTCAACTTGAAATAATAAACACTCAGAGGATCCACCAATCTGGGGACTTTATCTTAAAATAAAAAATGCTTGCCAAATGAGAAGACTGACATTCCAAAAATTGACTAGTATCTAGTCTACTTTTAAAGGAAACATTTAGTAACTTCAAGTTTTAGTTATCTTTTGTTCGACGAAAAGAGTTATCCAATTTTCCCACAAAGGACCTAGGAGCAATGAACAGTCAAACGATCTTTGCATAGAAGACAATGATTCCTCACAGAACTGTGAAAAGCAGAAAAGACAAGCAACTGTTAATACAAGGAAAATCAAAAGATAACTGCTAATTGTCCCTGAAAGAATGTACATGTTGAAAAATTTCATCCAAGAATACCAAACAATAAAAATAAGATTAGCATATTTATAAAGTACATAACAATTACATTCATTATCCGTTCAAAAAAAAAAAAAAAAAACAATTACATTCATTATAGTTCTAATGTGCATCCCATGTTACACATGTGCACATTATTATACATTGCGCAGCTATTCCATGTCTGCATACCATATATTTTTGAAGTTATTTAGGTCAGGAATGTTTCATTGGCAAAAGCAGCAACAAAAATCAAGTTACGTCAAAGTTAGTGGTTCCGAGGAATTACCTGCACCACCAAGTCCAGATTTTGACTGAAGAAGTACTTGCCCATAAATAGATGAGGGATCCATGGGCACAGATTTCTGAGTTGCTCCCAGACTGGCTTCCTTTTTAATATCCTGGATATTCCATATAACAAAGGGAGAGAACTGAGGTTGGGAATAGACAGATATTCATATATATTCACATGCGACCAGAGGGATGGACAGGCAAAGATGGTTTCACTGCCTGTCAAATTATGATTTACACTGACCAGTTGAGGCCGTCCTTGCATTTGCTGCAATGTTGCGGACACGCTTGCAGAATTGCTATTTATTGATTGACTGAACCAACCAGGAGAAAAAATTATTATTATCTAATTGGACCAAAACTGAGCCTTTAACAACTTTTAACCAGAGTTGGAAAATAATGTTCCATCAGTCTCACCCTTGATTATTGGTTGCTGATTTGAGAAGAGCCATTCTGTTAGCATCAATAAGAGCCGGAGATGTTTCTGAATCCATAGAGTGAGGATTCTTCATACGTTCTTCATTCACTTTCATAGCCAATACGCTAGCAGATGGTTGTCCTATCATTCCTTCAGAATTCATTAAATTCATAGGACCACCAAGTGAAGGATGATTAGGATCCCTTCGCTGTAACTGCACATTGCGCTGCTGCATGAATTGCAAGTGCTGCATTTGAAGCTGCTGTTGGTGCTCCCTTGCTTTCATTTGTTGTGTCTAATTGAATATCAAAATGAATCGGAACAAGTTACAGATCAAAAGAAGTCCTTGTAGAAAGATGAGATTTTGAAGCACATGATAGTCAATTTATAACATCAGAAAGAAACACAGCATTTTCAGAAACCTCAATGTAGGCTGCAGCTGCCTCGGAATGTTTCTCATTTGTCCGTGCAATGAAGATGTCCCAAAAGACTGACCACCATTCGAAGAGAAATCCTCCAGGTGCATCAATAGCTACAGATAGAAGCCATATGATAAATGCATGGCCTAGAGTATCTGGTAATAAGTTTCTTTCTATGTTCGACAGCAATCTTAATCTACCCAGTGAAATCAAAGAATCACATACCTACGGGATCTGTAGCAACCTTCCCCTCAGTCATGAAGGCTTTTGCAGAATTATGCAATTTTCTTTTCAACATATAGTCATGAATGTAAACATCAAGCCTGGCCAGAAATGGTAATGACAGGCATATCAATGAACAGTGAGATTGTATTGTATAATACTGAATATTCTGATATGTATAAGACAAAACTCTAAGTCTTTCTCCTGCTGTGGGAAAATGTCAGCTAAACAGAGGAATTAAGCTTCTAACATAATAAAAAATCTACTTCTTTCTTTCTACTTAAGAGTTTAACATAAATTTATGTATTTATAATACTAAACTAAGTGGTGGGTTAATTTTTCCCGCCTAAAACTGACACCCTAAGGGAATTGGAAATCTGATCTCATGATGATATCATGATGATGTCATGATGATGTCGCTAATGTCTCATTTATTTTTCTTTTTTTTTATTTTCGTTTATTTTTCTTTTTTCCCCTTTTTTTTGTTCACGCTAATAATAATAATTGGATAAAACTAACTAAATGGTGGGTTAATTTTTTAATTTTGCATAGTAATTTTTAATAATCTATTTATCTACCCACCTTAATCTTTTTTTTCTTCAAATTTTCAAAATTTTGTTTATTACATCTTTTAATTTTCCATAGTAATTTTTAATCATCTCCTAGTTGTTGAGGCGGAACTTTTGGCCTTTGGAGATGCTTTAGATTTCGTTTAACCAAGTAAGTGTATCAATCAAATTCTTAATTATTTTTTTTCCTTGCGTTTAACTGGGTAAGTGCAGCAATGAAATTCGTAATTATCTATCTCCTTTTAGATTTGAATAATCAAAAGCAACCTTCAGGCAGCCTAATCGGGTTATTCGGGTAAGTATACAAGCGGCTCTATATATAGATTGCACACATATATTGGCCAGCAATCGATCAATTAACATAGAATATCAATTTTGGAAGTAGTTGCACATGTTTTTCTTTTATTTTTTATTGTTTAATTAATTGTTTTCTTTAGTTTGTTTTAGAGGTGTACATGTGTTTGCACAGGTAGATTAGCTAGTGGTACCTTATTTTAAGTTAGTTTCA
This sequence comes from Nyctanthes arbor-tristis, assembly GCA_963692815.1. NCBI lineage: Eukaryota > Viridiplantae > Streptophyta > Magnoliopsida > Lamiales > Oleaceae > Nyctanthes > Nyctanthes arbor-tristis. The sequence continues at coordinate 2,388 of CAVNYN010202978.1, read as the reverse complement.
GGCCTTCAAGACATAGAAGTTAGACATTTCTATCATGCAATCTGTAATCATGTCTATCAATTTAGAAAAAACCAAAATATCACAGCAAAAACATTAGGATGCATTCTTCTTTTGTTTTGGTTTTTAGTTTTTGGCTCTTCCGATCTATTTTCAATTTTGTATTTTGAAAGTAACTTCAGGGAAAACGTTGTTTTGAGTTCTCTTCACAAAAATTTTCCTTGATTTCAGAAGCGCATTTTCAAAAATATGATCGCAAAAAGGTTTTCAGTGTTTTGAAAAACAGAAAACTAAAAGCAACCTGAAAATGATAAAGAGAACAGACCCTTAGAGTCCTTGCTTGCTTTTCCACAGCAACCAAGCAAATGAATGGATATATACAAAAGAAAGAAAGAAAGAAAAATAAGAGAGTAAGTAAAAAGAGATAATTATTCAGAAAATATGTACATCTTATCTGCTTCCCAGTTACCCTGTGCCATTTTATACTACTTTCAAGGCTCTCTCCACAGAGTTCAAATGATGAGTGAACCGTGCTTACACTGAGAACGAAGGAAAAAAATGATCAGAACTATCACATAACTCACATTTAAGAAAATATACATCCATATAAGGGCCTAAATTTACCTGCTAGAGTGATCAAGCCATGCATCAACCATACAAGATCTTCGCCTCAAAATCCCCAATTCAAACTACACTGAAACTAGAAATACTAAAATTAGCAAAAATTACAGAAATTAAACAAGATCTTCACTAATAAATTGAACTTCATAATAAAGGAAATATATCAATTCCGTACATTCGTTCCTTAATTCACTTTCCAATGCCCAGGCAGAAATTTTGAGCTTCCATAATTCAGCTCCAGCAGGACAACTCTAAGCAAAATCGGTACAACGATCGCGCTCTTCAATTACAATAAACGTCTCTTCACTCGGAAGTTCTATAACACCATTCGCATGCACAGAATAACAACCAGTCAACCATATAACAGCTATATATTTATGTGTCTCCGAATTCGTTCAGTTTGATTATAATCAGTTCGACAAAGCTGTTATCCAAGAAGAAGAGCTTCAACACGCCCACAAAGAGAGAGAGAGAGAGAGAGAGAGAGAGAGAGAGATGGCAAAGTGGACAGATATGCGATCTGAGCCTGAGGTTGGGGAGAAGAACAAAAACTCTTGTTTATATACAATCTTGGGTTCAGATTGAGGGTCGGGCACGGGTTTATATGAGTTGAGGTCCGGAACGAGGCTCGGAAGCGGTGGTGGAAGCATTTTGTAAATATCGAACGGTTTTTAACGAAGCGAAGCTGCGTTAGAGATACCGGAGCGTAACCCAAACGTAGAGGCTGACGTGGTGATTAAGAACCGTTCAATATTGAGCCCAACGATTTGCCAAGTCACTTTCGGTAAATTAGTTGATTCGGGCGTGAAAATGTCTTGTTCCGCCGCCTATTTTCTTCTTTTATTAATTAATAAAAAGAAAACTAGAATAGAATCTTAAAAAAAAAAAAAAAGGCTCTACCACCCGGTCTTAAAAAGATAGTTTAATTTTCTTGTTTCGTATGTCCCAACACATGGTCCAATTTCGTTTTTAAAAAGTAATTAAAATGTTAGTTATCTTATATGTACATATTTAATGTGCATAGGTATTAAAAAAATAGAATTATCAGAGTAGAATAATTAACAAATGGAAATGTATAATATGAAAATGATGTTAAAAATTACTTTTCTAATACAACATTTGAACTTTCTTAATTTATGTTAAAAAAGAATAGAACCATCTTTTTAGGACGGATGTAATAACTTTTATTCCATCAAGGCTCCTCATAGGGTTTGGACGACCCTATCTTTTTTCCCAGTGGTCTTTCATTGATTGAGATGATGATTTACGCATATATTGATGATATTTGTATATTGAGTTAACTTTGTATAGGGGACATAGGATCCTTTTTGGCGATTGTTTATATATGATAAGTATTTAATTGTGATGTTTAATTCCTCTATATGTGTGTTAATTACGTGAATGTTGTGTCTAAAAGTATGCATTTATGTTTAGTTTGGTTGATTGTAGGTTAAAATCTAATATAGGAATGAAATTGTACAAATTAGGGTGAGTTTGGATCAGCTTTGCATGAATTACAAAGTTCGGGATCAAAATGGGCAAAATAGAAAGTTAGGGCATGTGAAGAAAAGCTAGCAGCAAGCATTGGAATAGCTGAGTTTATGGCAACTTTCCTCTTCCTTTACATTACAATTTTGACAGTCATGGGAGTTAGCAAATCAGGCTCCAAATGCTCGACGTCAGAATTCAAGGCATTGCGTTGGCATTTGGGAGTATGATTTTTGCCCTAATTTACTGCATTGCTGGAATTTCAGGCAAGTGTTGAGTTTT
>CAVNYN010202971.1:0-53195 GCA_963692815.1 Nyctanthes arbor-tristis | reverse complement strand
ATCCCATTGTGTTTGCAATTTCTCCTAAAACAGTGTATGAGACCTAAATTCCCCTTCATATTATTATTCATGGCTCATGGCTAAGCATAGAGAAAAGGGACAAACAATCAGTCCAAGTACATGAAAGCTCACGGCGGAAAAGTTATAAGATCCACTTCCCGAAGATGCCAAATTCATTCGAACATCAACCATGGGCTTTACAATATTTGATCTGTAAGTATCTTCAATGAAAATCCCATATGTGAGGAGGAGATTATTATAAAAATGTAAAATGCATGAATGGTGCAGATTTAATGAAAATTTAAAATATGTTATTGTAATGAAGTAGTTGTCATAGGTAAAATTATAACTTGAATTGAAAAATGAGAAATCAAACAAGCAAGTTTCAGGCCCAACCCATACAATATGCTCACATGTAAGATGTAGATTGAGCTTGACAAGAACAAGGAGTAAAACTATTATTCAACCTAGTATATTACCTGCCACATTTTCAAATGAATATAAAATTTCAACCGGTAACAAAATCAAAAATATTACAAGGACGAGGCTTCCTGTAACTTTGTTTGCGCTGGAGATGGCCCGCCCAGGGCGTCTTTGGCAATGGCCTCGAAGGCGTAGTTAATGCAGGACTTGAACTTATGGGGGTCTATAAACCCTTTCTCCACTCCCATTGAAACCCTCAGCTTTCCCACATAGCTCACCATTGTAACTGAAAGGCTCTGCATAGATGGAAGAAGCATTACAATCGGTAGTGAATTTAATTTTTAGACAATCTAGAGATTACTTCTACATGCCAAAATCTTGGGTTTAAATATACTCCTATCTTGAATTTATAAGTTCAATTCATTTTTGACAAAAATGTTCAAAAACCTTTGAAGATTTTGTAATAAAATCTCCAACCACCCCATGTGGCTTATATAGATACATGCTAATGTATTTCAAATTCATAGAGCGTATGTCCACACAGGTATGGGTGGATTCAACAAGAAGTAGAGCCCGTACCGGCTCGAAAGTTTTTTAAAATTTTATGTAGGGAAAAAAAAAAAAAACACCTTGTATATATACCTTATGTCGAACTAAATATTTTTGTTCTAACACGTACGTCTCAAAAATTTTCATAAATACGACCCGGTAAAAAATTTTCATAAATCCACCCAGTATACAAGTCACATAAGATGGAGATTTTATAACAAAATCTTCAGATGTTTTTTGAACACTACTCTCATTTTGGATGGAATAAAAAGTTCTTTTTATTGCAGCCGGTCAATGATCATGTCATCAAATATATAAATGTAGCTTTCGAGGCTAAGATGCATTTCACTACTTTTTTCATCACGGGTTGTTATAATAATCACGTTTAGGTGATATAATAAATAATGTTTCAATATAAATGTGACACGCGCTTGTTTTAACATTCATTTGTCATTATATTCTTATCTGCATTTACTTAATCTTGAAACTCAAAAGTTTCTATCTTGAGTACACATCCCATTTAGATGTGTGTCTGTTTTTCCGTCCTCCTTTTTTGAAACCACTTTCGATCGTGTCATTGATAGCATCTAGCACTAATTTTTTAAATCATGGAAGTTTATGGGTAGAACCTGTAGTTTTCATTTAAAAACATCGAGTATCTCCCTTATATGGACACCCTTATTCACATAAGATACGGCCCACAATTAATACCACACACGGGTTCGTGTGTAAAATAGAGCAAGTTTGCTAATTATTGTGCCTCTAGATCAAAATTCGTAGGAGTCTAACACCACCCATATGCTCTCAGCCTTTTTCCAATGCAAAATAATCCATATTCCGTAATTAACTCTTTAGAATTGAATTTTACCCCTGTTATTTTTCTTTCTTAGATGAATGGCCTTTACACAATGTATATTCATATAAATCTTAGATCATTATAAGCTAACCAAAGTATATATGAGAAAGATGTATTACGAGAAAATAGTACGGTACCTGAGGTGCTCCAGCCACGGCAAAGTACACTCCTTTAACCGGTCGATTAGCTAAAGCCATTTGCTCGACCGGCCCCATCAAACTTGATATTGCTAGGCTCGAATTCTTTAGTGTGCCGTGGATGTGCTTCGCCGTTGCCTGCCACATATAATATATTATGACTATGATAGATATCCGAGATCAGATTAATTAATTAATAGGAAATGAAATAATGAGATGATATGTGACATTTGGAAATAGTTAATACTAGGGATTTGGTACCTCAGGTCCTCTAACTTTTCTGATGGTGTCGAGAAACTGGCCAGTTAGATAAATTGATGCAGAATTTCTTTGCCTTTTGATTAGTTGTCGCGCTTTCTTGACGAATTTGAGTGGATTGTTTGACTCGGAGTTGGTAAGTTTAGGAACAGAAACAAGTAAGAAGGTGAAACGGTTGCCCCATGGCATTTCTGCGTTGGGCTTGACCATCTCTTTCACCGTTTTGTAACCACCAATGGCCCGAGTGTTGAGCAAGACGAGTGCCGTGCATTTGGCTTTGCCCGAATCTTCGTTCTCTGTTTGCATGTACAGCCGAGTTCCGAATATGATTGCCCCAGTAATAACATCATTAAAGGTCTGTAAAAGAAATATATGCAAACGTCGTTAAAATATTTGTCTTAAAGACCACTCAACTTTAATTCTAACTTTTAATCAAGCACCATACATTACTGTATAAGACATGTGGTATAGCATAATACGATTCACTAGTGTGATCTTTGTGGTGATGATGAACAACTGATATTATATTATATCATTATCTTTCTATTGAACTTCACTTTGCGTTATCTTTGCGTACGTGATCATTTGCCTCCAAAATATTTTCCAATGGTTAGTGAACTCTACTTTCAATTCTTACTCAGTTATTGACTTTTGAGCTATTTCTTACTGGTCACGTAATGTTAAAAGCTTCTTGTATCTTATCCATTACCAATGACATCTTTTTGACTAAATTTTAAAAAACACGTTAATGTAACAAACTGGCATTCGACATGACTTTTTTTATTTATATCCATTATTCCTTTTCCTTTTATGGACAACTTCTTCGAACCTAACCATTGAAAAGTAATTCACGATCAACAAGAGAAAATTTTTTAAATTAAATTCTGCGACTATTGATGAACAATGTATAATTACTTCAGAGCAAGGGTACATGCCAACCTACTTTTAAATTTGAGGACAAAAATGGTGACGCGGCCGGAAGCCCATTTTATTTTCATTAGTGCCACTTTACACCTGTCACTTTTAAATTTATGATAACTTGAACCATAAGATTTTATCAGAATTATTCATACTCCGTTCATTATGGTTCATTAATTAAACATATCGATTATTTATTATTTGTGAAATATATTATTAACAACATTTAATTAAAAGTCAAACATGGGTTGCAACATGGTCAAGTGTTAAATGAGCACTTCTCACAATAAAGCTAATTTTACTATACGTTTAGTCTGAACAGTGCTCGCGTAATAAAAACTAAAAAGAAAAAGGGGCAAAGGAGGATAAATTCTATTTATATTAACTTTTGTAAACTCAAATTACCAATTATAACTCGTTGTCAAAGGCAATTTAAAACATTAGAAGATTGAATGACGAGTAGAAAATTATAAGAATTACTAGAGGTTTTAAGATCATACCACTTTAAGCGTGTCCTTGATTTGCTTGATATGATCCATGGAGAACTCAGTGGTAGTTACAACAATCGGTCGATACTCCACTCCATCGTCACCAGATCTAATAGGCGAAATGTCGTCTTTGATCAAACTGCTTTTCAAAATATTCAGTCCGAAATCATATGCTGTATTTATCAATCCTGAAAAGAAACACGGCACGCATCTAAAATAGCCAAGGCTGTTTCGACTATGCCTGGAGTTTGAGTGGCGCGAAGGAAAGGTTAATGGTACCGAAGGATCATCGAGTCTTTGTAGACATGATAAAAGGGCTCCCATTAAAGAATAGCCATCTCCAAGTGAATGGTGAAGCTTGAATATCAAATTTTCAGCTGCATTCTTTGTTGGGTACTTAACAATGTGAATTTCCCACAAAGGTTTGTTTTCCGGAAGTCGTTCCATTGCAAGATTTGATAAGTACTCATGGAAGCACTCTTCATAATAGTCTATTGACATGTCACTAGGAAAAACAGGTAACTTGACGTGATCTTCTATATCCACCTCCACCTTCTTCCATTTCTTTTTTCCCTCCGTCGAAACCTGCTCCAGATAAATATGTATATCGATTTTTACTCGTGTGTTTGTATACATAAGACGTGCTGCAAACTTATAGGTTAACATGCGAATGCAATAAAATGAGAAGAGTGAAACATTAATCTCAATGTCGTGCCATACGTCTGGCAGTGTTATCTCGCCAACCCACATCACAAAACTTACCATAATCGAGGAGAAGCGATGATTTATCGGTAGGAATACATCGTTGATGAGTTTCATGGCGGTCGAGACGTCGAGGGGGATTTCTAGTTCCAAAACTCCTAAAATGGTTAGTGATAGGATAGAGCTCTTGAGATATTGAGCACTAGGACTCACTGGCACAAGTGTTTCTTCATGCTCTTCAACCTCCATGGAGTTCTTCATTTTCATGCTGTTTTAATCATCAGGTGATGACTTATAAATGGAGAATGGCCGCCTATGTGACAGCCGACATAATTAGCAGAACGAAAGCGTAATAAGTAATAAAGTCTATTAACTTGCAGACTTCAGCAATTAATTAGGCCAACAACACGGTTATATTAAAGAATATTGCTGTTTGTTTTCTGGAACCCACCTAGCGATGCTCCATTTGGTTACTGACTCAGGTTAATTTGAATTCGTGTTTGACAAAACCAAAATGTAGAGTTGAAAGTCAACGTATGAAATTAAGGAGTCTTTATATATCATAGTAAATGGCACCTTTGAAATAGAACTCAACATTATATATACAAACTACAATTACTCATGATAAAAGTTATTACTCCACTGAACACCGTCGCAAGACACCAACGAAACCCAGCAAAATATTAGCGCAGAGTCGGACTTAGAGAGACTTAAAAATTGATAAAAGAATCTTAGACACAAGTTTTACGACCTAAAAATTTAGAGTATATTAAATCTTAAACCCATCAAAATCTGACGGTAAAAACTCCGGATCAATGTTAAACACACAAAGAATTAAAACCCTTCGTGAAATTCAAGAGAAGAGATAACTTTTTTTTTTCTCCAAGGAGAAATTTGAATTTTTCTTTCATTTATTCATCATTATGGTTGTGTCCATACAAATGAGGAATAGAGATACAGGAGTATCTACAAGTCAAAGGAAACTAGAAATACCGAAAAGGAAAAATAAAATTTTGCATTTAAACATGCTTTCATGCTCAAGGAAGCCGCGCGGCTACACGCAGAACGGCTGGTGAAACAGTGGCCTATGCGGCTGAATAATGATATTTATTATTTAAATTGGAGATCGGTCTTCAGTCTAATTATCATTTTTCATTAGATAATAAATGAGTAGATGTTTCCATATATTTAAGGTTATCCAAACCCTACTCTAATGTAAAAATGCCAATTAAACTGAAGACCGATTTTCAATCTAATATAGATAGACTGATTTCCAATATTATCTAGACAAATAGCATTACTCTATGTGGTTGCAGTCTATGCCAAATTATGATTTTTGCATGGATAGTCACTATCTCTTGCGGCGTTCATCCATTTCGGTACTCGGAGCTTGATGTTGATCAATTTAACCTTCTAACTTGAAATTCTCGCGCCTAATTGGCTTCCAAATAAGGATGACAAATTTAACCCGAAAACTCAAACCCGATGGAGACCCGCCCCAAACGGGACGGGGAATCCCCGCCACAATTGGAAACGGGGCGGGGACGGGGCACAAAGTTGTGCCCCGAATCACTAATAGGGCGGGGACTGGTTTTGGTTCCCCCTCTCCGACCCCGTCCCGAAACCCGATTTTTTTATTTTTTATTTATTAAAAAATAACTTACTTTGTATAACATTATTAGGTCTCAAAACATTATTATTTGTATAAAAATTACTTAATCATTATTTGTTTATTAGGTCCCAAACATTATTATTTTGAGAGTCAATTGGCACATTTTTATATACACCATATCCTAGCTTCATTTAACTTCACTTTCAATGTGAGATTCCATTTGCCTTTATTTTTAATTTTTAATCAATCTAAACTTATGAAATAATTGAAATATGTATCATAAATCAAAAAATAAGTGTAAAATCATAAATATTATATCTACTTTATAATATTATATCATAAGTATGTATCATAAATTAGAAAATTATTGTAAAATAATAACAACATAATGATAATGGTTTTTTAAGAAGTTTAGTGGCTACTAATATTTTCAACTTGAAAAAGAATTCTTTAGCCCTTTTATTGTCCCACATTGGATAGTTTGTGAAAAGGTAACATGCATGTGGCTTAAAAATTTGGTGGGCTTGAGTGAAAGTGATTGTGGAAAGGGGAGTTGTTGGGCTTCAACTTTGAGATGAATCATTGATCATTGATTTGTCTTGGCCATCTTCTCCTTTCTTTTAGTTTAAAAATATTCTCTAGCCTTTTTATTGTCCCACATCGAATGTTTTGTGAAAAGGTAACATTCATATGGTTTCTAAATATGTTGGGTTTGAGTGGAAGTGATTGTGGAAAGGGGAATTGTTGGGCTTTGACTTTGAGACGAATCATTGATTTGTCTTGGCCATCTTCTTCTTTCCTTTAGTTTAAAAATATTTTCTTGTTTTTTTGTTGTTTCACATTGGATGTTTTGTGAAAAGGTAACATTCATGTGGCTTATAAATATGGTGGGCTTGAGTGGAAGTGATTGTGGAAAGGAGACTCCTTGGGTCTTGAGATGAATCTCTAATTTTTTCTTAGTATTTGAGCTTCTCCTTTAGTTTAAAGATTTAGAAATATTATTTTATTAAAAAAAAACAAGAATTTTTTGAAGTTTGATTGTCAAAAAAATTTTAAAAAATTTCAGGGTAGTGGTGGGGGATTTTCCTTTTCCCGCCCCGACCTGTCCCCGCCCCGATTCAATCGGGGATCAGGGCGGGGTAAAAATAATTGGGGTGGGGTTGGGGGAAGCCAAACCCGACCCCGACTTGCCCCGTTGCCATCGCTACTTCCAAATTCCAATTACCTCAATAAGCTTGACCATCCTTTTATTTAATCATTTGAAAAATTCGTGAAAATTTGCAGGTCTATTGAAATGTCGATCGCGTTTTGATACTAAACTGTAACGACTATATTCTAAAGACCTTAACATTAAAATTTCCTTCAAAATAACCAAGAAATTTGCAAGTGGAAGCAATGATAAAATTAAAAAAAAATAATCTTTTAAGCATCTCAAAATTTCACAATACAAAATCTTTCAAAATAATTCGAAGTGAGCTTGTTCCATAGAGTTTTAAGAAAAGGAAAGTAAAATTTATAGGAGAATATGTGATTAGAATTTAAAGCAAAATTACTGGAAAATGTGAAAACTTATTTTTTGTGAAGAATATGTGGTTGTTATTGATTTCATAATTTATTTGAAATTCATAAAGCTCCCTAGAACAAGCTCTCAAGAGCGTCTCCAATACATACAAAGTCAATGTGAAATGTCTTAGGTGTAAATGTGTCAAAGAATATTGATATTATATTCAAAAAATCCTCCAATGCAATAATGTCAACATTGTATATTTGTTAAGTTATTATTTGGGATATTGAAAAAAGAAAGAAAGAGAAATTTTTTAATTTAATAAATTAATGCTTGACATTGTCATAGAGAATTTCATGACATTCTCTATGACAATGTCTAGCATTTAATGTGCTGAATAAGCACTTTTTTACCAATTATCAATTTATTCTATAACTATAACTATGTATTGGAGATGCTCTAAGTGTCAGACAAGTTTTCTTCCAATAACAATAAGTCCAAGAAAGTAAACTATCATTTATTAATTTGCCGTCATTGCCTCTTAGTTTACCTTTGGCTCCGAATATGCAAAATGTGACACGCCCCATCCCAAGCCATCCTACTAGACCTAACACGTGGCATGCTCCGACAATGGATACCAGCTTGACTTGGACCCACCGCCAAGGCAACTGAAAACTTAACTTAAAACTGCAAAAACTTTTGGACTAAAATGATCTTATAAAAATTTTGACATAGTTTCCTGCATAAATAGGACATAACCAACTTGAAAATATAAACCACCTCATATGCACAAATCATATAAAAGGAAATACATACGCTCTTTCCTTCAATAAATTAATCAATTACCAAGATGTGAAATTAGAACACCTTTCAACGTATTAAACCTCAAAGCAATTATCAATGCCAAAATGCATGTGGAGAATTGAAACCGCGTAGAGTTGAAGAGTCTTGAAAATAATGACTTACGAAAACTAATTTTCAATCATGATCCATCACTTATGTTTAAAAGTGTAATGAAAATATTAAATGAATGCAATACACTAGTGGCTGGCTAAGAACTCTATAGGCAAACCAATAGATGCTCAAGGTCGATCATCCCTATAAGAAAAACGTTAGAAAATATATGAGCTAGTAACTCAGTGAGCGGATAAGTTCGTAACCATATATATACTTTTCCATATTATTTATTCCTGAAAAACTGTTGAACTTTATAATACATAGATATAACTTAAAAGCTAAGAGTTATAAAAATTCTTTGCAAACATCTTTTGAACTTGAAATATAAGTTTATTAAAACTTCATGCCATGCTAATAGTGCTGAAATCATTTTAAGTGTAAGATAATAACTTTTTGCTAATAATACTGCATCTGAACTTAAATCTGATATCTGAATCATATAATCTGAATACGTAAACTGTAACTGAGTTTTGAAAGCTAAAATCTGAATAACTGACTGAAAATTTATATAAATACTGATAACTGAAAAATCCACACCAAGAGTTCCGTTGAGCCGTAACACGCATGTGCAGAGTAATCTCGATGTACAAGGTATACTCCTCATAACTGAGTGATATTGATAACTGAGTAACTGAATAACTGGTCATACGTGTGCAGAGCAAGCCCCAAAGGCAAACATCACCATACACGGCCCATGCATGATGATGGATCCCAAATACTTGTATATAGCTAGTCTAACACCGTGGAACGAATCACACTGGTGCAGAGTGGGTAACATCACTAAAGCTAGTCTAACACTGTTGAATGAATCACACGATGCAAATTGCAGGTAAAGATCGCATAGGTACTTTAGTGGTTTTGAAAACAATTCTTATAACATACTTTTTCTGAAGAATATTATAACATGACATTATATGCTTTTGTGAAAACTCTTAACATAATAAGATAACTATTTCCTTTTTAAAATCACATTCTAAGGATAATCACATGCTGAAACACTTTATGACTTTCATATATTACCATAATAACAAAGAAATCATGCTTGGCTTTTAGAAATTAAAACATTTAATATGCTATAATGAAAACATGCTTAATCTTTGGAAAATAATTTTCCACTCACCAAGTTGATCCCTTAGCTAGTAGCTCGATTAGCATGCATTTCCAACCGGCTCATCATCACCTGGAATCATAACATAACAATCCAATTTAATATTCAATGTTCTTATCCAAGCAAGGAATATAACTCCACCTTAACTCTTAGAATTAAAGTCACTTTTCATATTAAATTCTAATCATTCAATTGTTGCCCATATAATTTCCAACTATCTCTTCCGATCTCACAAATCTTGTGATATCATATGTTGAATACCCAATAGTATCTCATTTAAATAAATTCATCAACAATACCAACAATCTCAATTCATTTGTTTCGCTTATTTGTTCACAACTTGATAATTCAACACATGTATTAACACACAAATTTCCTTTATGTCATGGACCATTTCCTCATCACCCATTAACATTTACATATCAAATCATACTTCCACGATAACCCTTGAAATGCATCATGTCATGAAATGTCCAGTAACATTACCAAATAAACTTGGCCACATAAATAGAATTCGCATTAAAATTTGTCGTCAAAATTTACATAATATCAATCCCTTAATTAATCATAATAGATTTTATTCCAACTTATCCTTATACCTTGTTTTCAACATGTCATCATCAATTTCTTTCCCATAATTTGATGTTTATCCAAATCCATATTAGTTGATATCAAACTATTAAATCTTTGAACAACCCGAAGTACCAAAATTCCAATTAACACACATTGCCTTAATATCAAACCAAATTCAAGCTTCAATATATATGCATATAGGCCATCCATTTCTTTTCCTTAACTTCACTCATTTCATTAACATATCATTTCCTTCGACAATATAACACCTTACTCATTCATAATAATACATAATCTCAAATTCTTGATAACATCAAACATATTTATTTCGTAATAGTTTTCTACTTCGACATTTTTACAAACACATCATATACATATATATATCCACATTTAATTACTACTAGCACTTTCTAACTTCAATTAATAATCCCCAACAACATTATTCGATACCTTGCTATTATATCATCATCAAACATCACACTACACAAAAATCCCCAATTCTAAATTGCTAGGGTTTATGAAAATCAAACCACAACATATAATATGAGTTAAAAATTAATACCCATCATTTTTTCCACATAAGCATCAATTATTTAGCCTCAAATCATAAGAATGAACCATAAATTCAACACACATTAGAAAATAAATAAACCCTACAAATAACTCATGCACTTACTTATATACAATGGCACAAAGAAATCAAGAGCGCAACGTCAGATCATGTCCATAAGGTGCAAATCCCTCATTTCCTTTCCTTTTTTTCTTCCTTTTTCTTTTTCATTTTCTTTTTCTTCCCATTTTCTCTCCCTTTCTGCCGAATTAGTGAATGTGTGTGTTTTGTGTGAAATATGTGTATTTTTCTTCCAACTGAAAGAAAGTCTTGCATACGTAGGGAAATTTGCACTCAAGGCCCCTCAACCTTTTAAGCCATATAAGTTGATCTTTAATCTCCTATAATTTTCATACAAGCCCTCCAATAATTAATTTATCCACCTTAACACTTTGATGCCTTGGACTTTGACGCAATAATTTAATTTTGATCTTGACTTGAGTATTCCACCTTTCACTTTGACGGGTAAAAGTTGAAATTTGAAAATAAGAGAGTGGGCATTACAATCTAACATCCTTTAAAGATTTTTGTCCTCGAAATTCAATTGATAAGTGCATGAAAGATGAGGATTTCTTGACCCTTACATGTCCTTGAATTCTCCAACTTTAGTCCTTTAACTAAACAATATTTCATTGCATATTTACTTAGCAATCACTTGCCATTTCGACTTGCCCATAACAATCATGTATTCTGTCATTTCTTTTTTTCCCCCAGAAACACTTCAAGTCTGCTACCATTGACTTTCCCCAATTTATTATTACCTCATACCTCCAAAATATCAAGTGATATTAATCCAACATGTTACCATCATACATATACAAAATCTCAAAACCAAAATTTTTCTCAAACAATGTTAATATTCCAATTCGATCATGTTTGTTTACAACCGTAGAGCTTAACAACAAGTTAATGAACAAACCTTAGAACTCGTGAATATTATCATGATTCATAAAACCCAAATGTGTAATCAATCAACAATATATCACAATCATTAGGAAATACAAACCCCAAATAATGTTATGAAGTGCCTTGAAATCGATCCAGTAGTCCTCAAACCTTGATAAATAATATTTGCAGTAAAAGTAACTGATAGGTATTGATTTATGATGTTTAAATCCCCTAAATGTGTTGTTAATTGTGTAAGATTATGTTTAAAAGTTCGTATTTATGTTTAATTTGGTTAATTGTAGGTTAAAATTCAAGAGGAAGTCAATATGGATGATTTTGGATCAATGTTGCACGAATTATGAAGTTTGGAGACCAAAATGAACAAGATTGAAAGATGAAGGACCGAAAACAAAAAAAGCATGAAGGATGGCCTGCGGCCGCATGTCCAATCCATGTGGTCGTACGCATGAATAGTGCAGCCGAGAGGAGTCATACAGCCACCATGCGGGCGCATGTAAAGCCGCATACAAAAGACATTCACAACCAGGCAACCCATACGGCCGCATAGGCTGATTTTCGCGAATTTTTTTATTTTTCCTATTTTAATCAGGACTTTTTTTATGGAGAACTTGGTACACTACTTTTGGTCTTTTCTTAGGCTTTCTTAGACCTTATATATAGTGGTCTAGCCTAAGACATAAAAAGGGAGGACACAATACATAAAACACTATAGAGAAGGGGAGGAAAAACACCAAGACTTTGGGAGATTTGGGGATCCGGTTCGAGATTCAAGTAGAGGAAATTAGTGCAAGACTTCTTCACCTCATTCAAGAACTAATTACCCGGGTTATGCGTTTTATTTAGTTGTGTTTTTCATTCATGGTGTGTAATTGATTTTAAGTTGGGATCAATGATATAACCTAGTTGGGACTATAATCACGTTTTTCATGGTGAATTTATACGATTAATTCTTATGTTAAATTCTTATTGGTATATTGTTTTGTCTCCATCTATGTGGCCACTGGATGAATAAGTGTATGGACTTCTATTAAACTCGAGAGAGGAATATTTAAGTTAGCTTATCCAATAAGAATCATTAATTTATACAAGACAAAGAGATTTTGCTAGTGGTTAGTGCGATCACGTAGGATGAACTTCCAAGAGGCCTACATGAATCTCTTGTTGATTAATGCACTTAAGAGGGTTATTAATGCGCTCACTTAGAGATAAGTGAGGGGGCCTAATTTTGTAGGATTAGCTAGCTTCGAGAGGAGTAGTTAGTTAATTTCGTGAGATTCGATCGGTAATATGGATTAGTTGTCGCTAGACTAGGTGGTCCAACTATGGTGAAATTGTGAGTCCTAACACATGTCCATCATTTATTTCCCTCTAAATCTTTGTATTTATATATTTTACTTTCTTAATTTTAATTATTTGTTTATTTATTCTCTTTTCCAAAACACAAAATATTTGATCATTCAAATAAAGTTGGAACTAACAATTTCAGTACTCAATCTGATCTTCGTGGGACTGATAACTCAGACTCATTGTCCACCGCACTACTTGTTCGACCCGTACACTTGAGGATTTCACAAGAACATTTTAATAAACAAGTTTTCATCATGCGGCCGCATGGGTCGCCTGGCTGTGAATGTCTTCTGAATGCATACTTACGCGCGCCCGCACGGTGGCCGCATGACTCTTTTCGGTTGTATTCTGTTCACGCGTGCGGCCGCATGGATTGGATATGTGGCCGCAGGCCATCCTTCATGCTTTTTTTTGGTCCTTCATCTTTCAATCTTGTTCATTTTGGTCCCCAAACTTCATAATTTGTGTAACATAGATCCAAAATCGTCCATATTGAATTCTTCTTGAATTTTAGCCTACAATTAACTAAATTAAACATAAATACGAACTTTTAAACATAATCTCACACAATTAACAACACATTTAGGTTATTTAAACATCACAAATCAATACTTATCAGTAACCTCATTCAGTTGCAGACAATCAATATTTATGATCTCAACCCAACATGCCATGATTTCAGAGAAACCTCCGTTACATATGATTCTCTTAAATGCAATACTTAACATCTGCTAAAAATCTGTATATTTTTAAAGTATCCATTCCAAATTTAATATATCTTCATGTTATCCTTATTGTCTGAATTTCCCCAAGATAAAAATAAGCTATTCAATCATATTAATATTCGAAGCAATAACTCAATTAGTTCAGGACGATTGTGGGATCCTTGAAATTTCTGCTGAAACATACTTACCTCCATAACTTCTTCTCATATGGGAAGATGTTGAGCTTGAGGCAATGGACTCAGTTGCCCATGAGTTCTGCCAACATGCCCATAACTTTTATAAAATGAGTTATATGTTGAAAATGAAAACGCAAGTGAAGCATTTTCAAAAATTTTGAAAAACATGTTATGCAATTCTTTAAACTCTGAGAAAATACATAAAGCGACTTTCTAATAAAACGACCGTTCGCTTTGATACCACTTGACGAGCCTCATCCCAAGCCATCCTACTAGACCTGACACGTGCGCGTGCACTAGTGATTGATACCAGCTTGACCTGTACCCACCGCCAAGGCAACTGAAAACTTAACTTGAAACTGCATAAACTTTTGGACTAAAAAGATTTTATAAAAATTTTGACAGAGTTTCCCCTATAAATAGGACATAACCAACCTGAAAATATAAACCACCTCATCCGTACAAATCATATAAAAGGAAATACATACGCTCTTTCCTTAAATAAATTAATCAATCACCAAGACGTGAAATTAGAACATCTTTCAACATATTAAACCTCAAAGTAATTATCAATGCCAAAGTGCATGTGGAGAATTCAAATTGCGTAGAGTTGAATAGTCTTGCAAGTAATGACTTAAAAAAACTAATTTTTAATCATGATCCAAAACTTATATTTGAAAGTGTAATGAAAATATTAAATGAATGCAATACACTAGTAGCTGGCTGAGAACTCGACAGGCGAACCAATAGATGCTCAAGCTCGATCATCCCTATAAGAAAAACGTTAGAAAATATATGAGTTGGTAACTCAGTGAATGGATAAGTTCACAAATATATATATTTTTCCGTATTGTTTATTCCTAGCACGACGCTCTTCCGATCTTTATAATACATAGATATAACTTAAAAGATGAGAGTTATAAAAATGTTTTCCAAACATCTTCTGAGCTTGAAATATAAGTTTAAATTAAAACTGCATGCCATGCTAATAGCGCTGAAGTCATTTAAGTGCAAGATACTAACTTTTTGCTAATAATACTGCAACTGAACTAAAAACTGATATCTGAACCATAAAATCTGAATACGTAAACTATAACTGATTTCTGAAAGCTAAAATCTGAATAACTAGCTGAAAATTTATATAAATACTGATAACTGAAAAATCTACACCAAGAGTTCCACTGAGCTGTAACACGCATGTATAGAGTAATCTCGATGTACAAGGTATACTACCCAGAACTGAGTGATACTGATAACTGAGTAACAGAATAACTAGTCTTACGCATGCAGAGCAAGCCCATAAAGGCAAATATCACCATACATGGCCCAAAGCCTATGTGTACATGACGATGGCTCCCAAAGACCTGTATATAGCTAGTCTAACACCGTGGAACGAATCACACGGGTGTAGGGGGGTAACATCATTGAAGCTAGTCTAACACCGTGGAATGAATCACACGATGCAAAGCAGGTAAAGATCACATAGGTACTTTGGTGGTTTTGAAAACAATTCTTATAACATATTTTTTCTGAAGAATTTTATAACATGACATAATATGTTTTTGTTAAAACTCTTAATATAATAAGATAACTATTTCCTTTTTGAAATCACATTCTAAGGATACTCACATGTTGAAACATTTTATGAGTTTCATATATTACCATTATAACAAGGAAATCATGCTTGGCTTTTAGAAAGTAAAACATTTAATATGCTATAATGAAAACACGCATAATCTTTGGAAATAATTTTCCACTCACAGAGTTGATCCCTTAGCTAGCTCAATTAGCATGGATTTCCAACCCGCTCATCATCACCTGGAATCATAACATAACAATCCAATTTAATATTCAATGTCCTTATCCAAGCAAGAAATATAACTCCAACTTAACTCTTAGGATTGAAGTCACTTTTCATATTAAATTCTAATCATTCAATTGTTGCCCATATAATTTCTAACTATCTTTTCCACTCACAAATCTTGTGATACCTTATGTTGAATACCCAATATTATCTCATCTCTAAAATAAATTCATCAACAATACCGACAATCTCAATTCATTTGCTTCACTTAATTGTTCACAACTTGATAATTCAACACATATATTAACGCACAAATTTCCTTTATGTCATGGACCATTTCCTCGTCACCCATTAACATTTACATATCAAATCATACTTCCACAATAACCCTTGAAATACATCATGTCGTAAAATGTCCAATAATATTACCAAATAAACTTAGCCACATAAATAGAATTCCCATTAAAATTTGTCATCAAAATTTACATAATATCAATCCCTTAATTAATCACAATAGATTTTATTCCAACTTATACTTATACCTTGTTTTCAACATGTCATCATCAATTTCTTTCCCATAATTTGATGTTTATCCAGATCCAGAAATTAGTTGATATCAAACTATTAAATCTTTGAACAACCCAAAGTACCAAATTTCAATTAACACACCTTGACTTAATATCACACCAAATTCAAGATTCAATGTATGTGCATATAGGCCATCCATTTCTTTTCTTTAACTTCACCCATTTAATTAACATATAATTTCCTTCGGCAATGTAACACCTTATTCATTCAAAATAATACATAATCCCAAATTCTTGATAACATCAAACATATTTATTTCGTCGTAGTTTTCCACTTTGACATTTTTACAAACACATCATATACATATATATCCACAATTACTAATCCTCAACGACATTATTCGATACCTTGCTTTTATATCATCATCAAACATCACATTACACAAAAATCCCCCAATTCTAAATTGCTAGGGTTTATGAAAATCAAACCACAATATGTAATATGAGTTAAAAATTAAAATCCATCATTTTTTCAACATAAGCATCAATTATTTAGCGTCAAATCATAAGAATGAACCATAAATTCAATACCCCTTAGAAAATAAATAAACTCTACAAATAACTCATTCACTTACTTATATAAAATGGCACAAAGAAATCAAGAGTCCAACGTCAGACCATCTCCATAAGGTACAAATCCCTCATTTCCTTTCCTTTTTTCTTCCTTTTTCTTTTTCTTTTTCATTTTCTTTTTCTTCCCATCTTCTCTCCCTTTCTGCCGAATTCGTGAATGTGGTGTGTCTTTTGTGTGAAATATGTGTATATTTCTTCCAAATGCAAGAAAGTCTTGCACATGTAGGGAAATTTGCACTCAAGGCCCCTCAACCTTTTAAGCCATATAAGTTGACCTTTAATCTCCGATAATTTTCATACAAGCCCTCCAATAATTAATTTATCCACCTTAACACTTTGATGCCTTGGACTTTAACGCAATAATTTAATTTTGATCTTGACTTAACTATTCCGCCTTTGACTTTGGCGGATAAAAGTTGAACTTTGAAAATAGGAGAGCGGGTCGTTATAGTTAATTTGAAAGAGGGAGCATTTCACAGAAATCCGTCACACTCAGTGCAATACTAACCTAGGGATAGACTCAAGGGTGAGCTACACCGAGTTGTAGCTCGGTCCAACTCCAAACCGAGTCCATTTTTGAAGATTAGACGAGGTACTGGATCTAGGTTTGAAGTAGGGTTTGAAGTAGCAGAGGAAGAAGTTGGAATAGGAAGAGGATACACAAGCTCGGTGCACACATATGCTCTTACTAGATTGTGGAATGAAGTTTTATGTGTGCGGAAGAGCAGACTTATAAGGAGATACCCAGGAAGAAGACAGATGAAATAAGGTGTGCATATGAATAAATAATTGTACCATTTATTAAAATCACCTAATTCTAATACTCTAATCATATATTATTTATATGTAATATGTTATTGAATTTGAATTTTTTTTTTTCCAAAAAATTTCACAAACGTTGATAGTTGATACAAGAAAGTTGAAACTAATTATTTTATTTTATTTTTATTTATTTTTTTTTTTTTTGTTCTTGATCTTAGAATTTAATTCCTTGTAGTAGTTGTGCATGTATAATTTTATATTTTGTACCACGAAGTTGAAAAGTTGTATTTCCAACAACCGATAGTGTGATAAGAAAAAAAATTTTAACTCCTAAAGAGGTTCAACCCCACACTTTCCTATTCAAATTTAGCTTCGTTCTAGATAAAATCCTGGGTCCACCCCTATATTAACCAATTTATGCCACTAATATGCACATAAATATCCAATTCACATCTCATAAATCTCATAATTCTCATTTGGAAATAAGAATTGGATGGTAAATATAGGTTTCCAACTCTTATCTCATTCTATTAAAGCATATTAACACCAGCGTACATAGTAATCACATAGTATAAAACACCAGCGTACATAGTAATCACATAGTATAAAACACCAGCGCACATAGTAATCACATAGTAATCACATAACATGGATATAAACACGTATAACATACATAATCTCGCCTGGTCTCATCTCCAGTATAAAAGAAATAAACTCATGCAAAACATATAAGAGCATGAAGCACACATCTACAAGCACATTTACCGCAGGTCAATTATTATTCGCGCAACTTTTTCAAAATAACTTTTAAAAATGAGTCTTCCTCAAAAGGTTTTCTCCAAGTCGAGCTAAGACTGGGGCAATCAATTTGCAAGAATCTCTACCATTTGCCTAGAAAATAGTAAAAGATTCTAATTTGGTTTAAGAAAAGTTAATTTTAATAAAAGAAATCTTAAAGTCTAAAATTGAACTAAATATTTTAAGCATGAAATGTGTGTAGTGTATGTAAATGATTAAATAAAATAAATTTTGAAAGATGTACTAACTAAACTAATTATTACAAAACTTTGAAGCTGGTGTCTTAAAATAAATTGAACGGGTTGAACTGAAACTTTTAAAAATTGATTTGGCCTAAATAAATCAACATAAAAAGTTTCTGGACTAAATCGATAAAATGCAGAAGCTGGAGGTGTAAAATAAATAAAATGGAACGTTGAAGACCTAAAAAAAATATAATCATACATAGACTCGGACTAAAATGGAAATTTATTAAAATTTTTGGATTCAAATCATATAATAAAACTAAAAGGTACTTAAATTCAAAATTACAAAATTACCTAAAACAAACGGGCTACTCCCCACATTCAGATTATTATACGTTACCCACCCGAAAGAGATGACTATTGTCATTGCAATTGTGTGTATCAGTGGCACATGTCTATAGCGATTCATAGACAAAGATGTCGTCCCTTTAGGAGTCGCTGCTACATGGTTGAACCAATAGCAGCGCTTATGGCGCCCCTATACAAGGCAAATAAAATGCCACTTATTACCTATAGCCACGACTTAGATAATCTATTGCAACACTGAAGTCAGCCCAAGAAGTTAGCTTCATGTTGCAACAACAACTTGGTCGTTCCAATTGAATGGAAGCAAAAGACATTGTCATAATACATACATCAAACAAACCCGAAGAAAAGAGAGATTGTTTTCCGGGTTTCAAACAAAAGTATGTGGCTTTGTTACAACAACAAAAGGAAATATTGATTTGTCACAAAATAAACCCACATCTAACTTAAAGGTCCAAGGTCGTCGTCCCTATCACTGTTTTTCAAGTTTCAAACAAAAGTATATCGCTTTTTTGCACTAACAAAAAAAAAAAAAAAAGAACAAATTAGGCCCCACACCCCCTTTGACGAAATTATTATGGTAAATACTTCATTTACGAACTAATTGTAAAAATACTGTAAATTGGATGTTAAATATTTTTAATAACGTTTTTAATTAAATAAATTTTTTAATTAACTTTTGCTATTATTTATTGTTTTTTATTTTATTTTATTTTTCTTTCTCCTTCCACTTTCTTGTAACCATGTATATGGAATCCCTATATTAGAGCAGTCTTCTTCTTTTTTTCCCCCTTCCCTTTATTGGCTGTTTCCTTCCTCATGCGCATTCATCACGGAAAAGGCGCTGATTGTTCTTGATCAAGATTGTTGGTGGTTGCTACTATACTACATTTCCACAGATGAACTTTTATATTTTGTTGTCACGTTTCTGGTGGTTTTTTCCCCGTAGAGGAAGTTGCCGTCGGGTGTTTAATTGTTGGTGAGAGGCCGTTTCAAATGATTTTCACTTGCGTTATTGATTAGTTAATTGCATAATATGTAACACATTACAAATTATGCATTTTTGCAGTAGGTTACAACAAGCAGAAAAGTCAAACAGCCAACATAATAATAAGAATACATAATCTGTAATACATTACATGTAATGTATTTTGTAGCATATTACAAAAGCAGAATTCTTACAATCACGATGCATTTAGCTAAAGCTAATCTAGTTCGGTCTTTTCATGGTTGTCACCATTGGAACGATAACTTCTACGCGATAGATGGCAATGGAAGGTCGATTGAATCGTGCGTTGATGAGCAACAAAAATTGTATTTATTTTTTATTGTGAATGCAGAGTTGAGAGACAGTGGCAGTTTTAGTTTGGTAAGAGCCTTAATTTTGGAAAAAAAATCATTCTCTGGAATGATTAATATGTTATTTTATTGTATATTTTCATTTTTATGTATTTTTTCCTAATATTAGTGATGGAAGTATTCTTGCACTATGTTTTCTATAAACATTACAAAGACCAAAATCATTACAATTGACAGTATTATTCCAATTGTTATAAATGTAAGTAAGTTACATGTAAAATTCCCAAAACAAAAGGAATATTGATTTGCCACAAAATAAACCCGAATTTAACCTGAAGGCCCAATGTCATCATCCCTATCACGAGTCTCGGCATTTGATCCAGCTTCAGCATCCTGCTTCGGCAACATATGTAGCGACCAAAAAACTTCCAATAAATTTTAAACGCGTTTTTGTAAAGTCGCTATCTTCTCCCAGTTAACTTATACAAATTTTATACTCGTGCTCGTCTAGTTTAAGTGCTAAATATGAAGTCTGGCTTAATTCTAACCGTGACCAATTTATTCTAAGCCCAAATCCTAATAACTTCTTTTGGCCCAAATTAGTTTAGTAAGACTCATTCTTTTAACTGTGATTTCGGCCCAACTTCTCAGCCCATCAAGCCTCCTCCTCCCTCCAACGCTTTTGCACTCCTCCCATCTTTTACCACACCGAGTATCAATCCTCCCGTATGAACATACCACTAATTACCACCATTTTCCGTAAGAAACCCATTATCAGCCTAAGTCACGTCCCAATTCTCTATTCATTTCTAAATAGAATAGACAAACTGATTCCATTTCCTTCTTTATTACCCAAGCAACAGTATAAATACAAGCCAGTTTCACCATTTGCTTCCACCCCAAAAGCATCCATCACACTGCCTTCTTGTTACATTCAAACCGGTAACTAGCTTGTCACCACTGTAATGCAACCATCGTCCGACCACTGCCAAACCGCGCTCCATACGGCCCCACCATTGGCCGTTACTGCTAAATCGAACCCGCCATCACCACCGCCGCTCCTTTAGCCCAAATTACTACTCATTGAGAAATTTAAAGCCAAAAACAAACACCCATAACTTACCCTCCGAAAACTCCTAAACTTCGGCCGGAATAGCTTGATCTCGCGACCCATCTGTGCCAAAGCTCAAACAACGCCTCAAAGCACTACCCAGAAGTGACCTATCTGCCTCAACGACAACCATTCGAACCCACCTCCACCTCACGAACCGCCCTCGAGCCCTCGTCGTACCTCCATCGCCCTATCCCTCATCGTACTTCCAACGATGAATTGTCATTTTAATTTAATGATTTTTGTACCCCGATCTCCCTAGGTTTTGTTTACTAAAAAATAGTCTCTCTAGTTTAATTTTAGTCATTTAAGGATTTCAAATTTCCAATTTTACCTTTCAACCCTTAAAGTTTGACTTTCACCTTTTTGGTCCCTAG
Source organism: Nyctanthes arbor-tristis (assembly GCA_963692815.1). NCBI lineage: Eukaryota > Viridiplantae > Streptophyta > Magnoliopsida > Lamiales > Oleaceae > Nyctanthes > Nyctanthes arbor-tristis. Next base: position 31,481 of record CAVNYN010202971.1, on the reverse strand, counting down.
CCCTGCATTTTTTTGAATTATTCAATTTAATCCCTAAATTTATATATTCTCTTTTCTAAGAAATTATTTTTCACGATACTAAGATAAATTAATTTCTTTTGGCTAGACGAGGAGCGAGTGTAATTGAAGGACTTCAAGATTTTTGCTCAAATTCAAAAAAGCTTCTTTGAGGTAGGTTCTTCCTTTTAGAAAAGCCTTTTATTTAAAACTTGCGCATTTCTAGTTAACTTATGTGACAATTATGTGCATTAAACTGTAATTATGAGAAATATGCAATATGCACGAGATTAATTATTTTATACAAAGAATGAGAATATTTTCCTTAAGCATGAGAACTTGCATGTTACATGCATAAGAATGTGTATCTTGAATGTACGATTTTATCCAAGACTTGAGATACTGTATTTGAGAATTTAATTACATGTTTATATGTATTATTGCTTATTACTATCTAAGTTAACTATTATATGCGCTGAACCTATGGAGTATTTCTATGAAATATTCACCTCTTTCATAAATCAATAATTTTCAGATTTTGAAGCCGGAGGCGCGTATGGTGGTGGACATTAAAAGTCATTTATTAAATTACAACTTTATTTAAGATTTTATCATCAAGACTCTTAAGACGTTTGATTTGAGATTTTTATGTTTGTGATTTTTATGTAGAACAAATTTTGTTATTTTATTCAAATAAGAAGTTCCGCACTTTACCGTTAATTTTTAGCACTCGGATTATTTGAAAAGTTGTTAGAAAATGTTCAACTAACATTCCGAATATTTAGAATTTAGGTCATTATAGTTTGGTATCAAAGCAGATCTATGTTTCTGTAGATTTGGAAAACAAAATTTTTTTTAAAAAAATATTTTTGCTGTTTTATCTGTTGTTAGAATTCTAAATGAGATGAATAGTCGCAAAACTAAAGGCTCTGTCAACAAGACCTAAACTGTCTAAAGTTGGAATGGGACTTAAGCGGTCCGTGTGACCCCCATTCCTACCTGGGAGCCGATAGTTGTGCACTAATCAAATTAATTAAAAAGAAAACGACAGATTTTTCACCCAAAAAAAAAAAAAGCGTATACCCGTCATGACCCGTTCCGCCAGCTCCAAGGTAAAGAAAGAATTTAAGATTTTAGAAATTATTTTCGGATACTTTTACAAAGAACCAGATGTATTGAGAAATAAAAAATAAAGATATTGTATCCGATAAAAGAATTTAGAAGAGTTTGAGAATAATATATTTTTTCAAATATTTTTCTTTAGTCCTTGAATTTAGCTTAAGAAATTAAGAGAACCCCCATTAAGATTGATTTTACATAATTGGGATTACAGATATAGCACACGGAGGGGAACCTAGAGTTGCCACTGTGACTAGAATTGTATATGAAGTATTTGCTAGATATCCCGAGGAAACCATTAGGGAGCATGTTCAGTGCTTCTACATAATGCTGGAGAAGGTTGTCCTCCAGGGTTATCAAACAAATGATAACAATGTCATTAATGATTTGATTGACACATTTGCTGGTTTAGAGCATAAAGTTGCAAACGACATACATTGGGATTTGTATCACGTGGACTAGTTAGATCTCACATTGGGCCTTTACTGTGAGACATTGGTGGCATATTTTGAGCCCTGCATGGAATATCTTCTTGAGCAACAAAATGCTCAAGCTCAAGAAGAAGAGGATCCGGAATAGGATCCAGAAGAAGGGGATGAACCGGAAAAAGAGATGCCGAGACCCATTGAGATGCCTGACGGAGAGATGCCTGAGTAGGAAGAGGAGCGGATGCCTGAACCAGAGGTGGTGTTTGAGCCAGAGTCTTGCATTACAGATTTAGATATAGTAGTAGCTATTTCTTTTCAGTTGCCACGTTGTACTTCATTTCATTATTTTAAATTTCTATTGAAGGATTTCTTTCATTATTAATAATAAAAGATCTTTTTATCTTCTACATTAAAGTTACCATACATTAGTTGTGCGTAATTTTCAAGACTGCTTTCAAGATATCACAATTTTGTTAATATTTATTTTTGTAGAGGAAATGGAACTCAACAACCAAGCTAACAACATCAGAGACTTATTGCAAGCTGTTTGAGAGCTAGGACAGGCTCAGGCTCAAGCACAGGTTCTAGCACTCATAGCTCCTAGAGCTGCTCTAACAGTGCTGGTAATTGAGCAGTTTCAGAGATACCACCCACCCACTTTTGATGGCACTAATAACCCTTTGACTACTGAAGAATGGGTGAGGACCTTGCGAAAATCTGTAGGCATATCTCTTGTCCTGAAGATCAAAAGGTTTCGTAAGCAGATTTTATACTGGTCAGAAAGGCTAGCCAATGATGGGACTCAATGTCACCTACAAGACTGAAGAAGAATAGCGGAACTTAATTTGGAGGTAGTCCAAAACTAAACTTACTGAGAAGTTCTTTCCCCAAGCTCTCAGGGATCTTAAGAAGATGGAATTTCTAGATTGTCCAGGGGGATATGGACTTAACTGATTATGAAAGAATGTTTGAGGAGCTTACACGCTATGCTTTGCATTTGGTTGAGACAGATGAAAAGAAGGTGAGGCATTTTGAGAGGGATCTACGCCCAGAGATTAGGCAGATCGTGGGTGTCCTTAAGCTACCTACCTATCGGGAGGTAGTGAAGAAAGCTCAAGCAGTGGCCTTCTCCAGAGTCAGGTTTGGAGGGCTGCAACCTTACAATAATCAAATGAAGAGGAAATGGCCTGAACAGAATCAGAACAAGGGCCAACCTCAGTATAAAAGGCCAAACACCGGACCAAGTGGGGGTTAGACAGGTGGCACAATTCCTCAATGCCCCGAGTGTAAGAAGTTTTATCGAGGTGAATGTTTGTAGGGCAAGAGGTTGTGCTATAAAATGTGGGCAACCTAGCCATTTCGCAAGCAAATGTCACAGTATGCTAGCCAGGAATCCAGTGCAGAATAAGAATGCAAAATATGCGAAGAAAGGGAAGACTGGGGTATTTGCTATGACCCATAAGGAAGCTACTGTGGACCCAAATGTTGTAGCAGGTATATTAACTGTCTCTAGTATCCCTATTTATATCCTGATTGATTCTGGTGTTACCCACTCTTTCATATCCACTGCATGCCTAGCTAGAATAAATATGGTAGGTGAAAGGACCAAAAATATACTTGAAGTTAGCCTGCCATTGTGAGGACTATAGATACCAACAAAATAGCTACGGCAGTACATATAGATTTTGATGGAATGGTTATAGGAGCGGATCTATATGTAATTGGTATGACTTTGATATCATATTTAGTATAAACTGGCTAAGTGAGAACCACGCAACAATTATATTCCATGAAAAAGAAATGACTTTTCGTAAACTTGGACGAGAAGAGTTTAGATTCTATGGGTCTGCATAGAATCACTTTTCCCTAGCCCTACATTTTTTTGAATTATTCAATTTAATCTCTAAATTTATATTTTCTCTTTTCTAAGAAATTATTTTCGCGATACTAAGATAAATTAATTTCTTTTGGTAGACGAGGCGCGAGTGTAATTGAACGACTCCAAGACTTTTATTCAAATTCAAAAAAGCTTCTTTGAGGTAGGTTCTTCCTTTTAGAAAAGCTATTTATTTAAAACTTGCGCATTTCTAGTTAACTTATGTGGCAATTATGTGCATTAAACTGTAATTATGAGAAATATGTAATATGAACGAGATTAATTATTTTATACAAAGAGTGAGAAGATTTTACTTAAGTATGTGAACTCACATATTACATGCATGAGAACGTGCATCTTGAATGTACGTTTTTATCCCAGAGTTGAGATACTGTATTTGAGAATTTAATTACATGTTTATATGTATTATTGCTATCTAAATTGACTATTATACGAGCTGAATCTACTGAGTATTTTTATGAAATACTCACCCATCTCATAAATCAATAATTTTTAGATTTTGGAGCCGAAGGCACGTATGGTGGTGGACATTAAAAGTCATTTATTAAATTACAGCTTTAATTAAGATTTTATCATCAAGACTTTAAGACATTTGATTTTGGATTTTTATGTTAAACAAATTTTGTTATTTTATTCAAATAAGAATTTGCCCCCTTTGGCATTAATTTTTAGCACTCAGATTATTTGAAAAGTTGTTAGAAAATGTTCAACTAACATTCTGGATATTTAGAATTCGGGTCGTTACAACATAGCATTTGCCGCAGGCGAACAATCAACCTTCAGCTTGTGAACCTTTTGAATTAAGGAAAAATAATAAATAAACTGAATAGTTGGTAGAATATTGATTGGTAATGTAAAGAATAGAGTGAAATTCAATCATTAAGCAAAGAGATTTATTTCTCGGTACCATTATATTTATTTGGACTAACCATTGTTAAATAAATTCCAAGTCTCGAATAACTTTTCTTCCCTATTTCTAGGTTGGTTCAGTTTCCTCTTTCAAGCATTCCTTCCATGTCCCATGTAAATTAAAGAAATAATAAATGGATTCATAAAAACACATCAAGATCAAATTTGGTTGCCTTCTCCTGCGGAAAGACATAGCCAGTGGCATTGGGGACAACAGTTGGAGAAGCCTGAGCGAATCCATGTGGTGCTGAAGACGCCTCGGTCCTTTAGTGGATTGAATAAGTTCTAGTCCCCTTTAGGACTTCCCCTAGACCATGCTTATGGCCTCGCCTTGACCCGAGGACCTGCCTGAGTGTAGCTCTCTCATCAATTGTTCCGCCAGTTGAATGAGCTTGTTCTACTATACTGAGAAAGCAGAACTGCAAATGAAAACATAATGAATTTAAACTGAAACAAGCTAATAAATGTGATAAAAAATATGTATCTTGTAGTTACATAGTCAATAGTTGTAGCTTCATTCACCCATTCCCTACTTTCCTTTTTTGTATGAAAATCTTGAAATGAGGATATAGAACCCCGGCTCACATGTTTCAGGCTCCTCCTCATCCTATTTAAATTAAGTTATAAAAAAGAAAACCATATCTCCATAAATGTAGAATACAAAAGAAGTAAATAGTATATACAAAAGAAGTAAATAGTGCATACAAGAATGAGTTCATATAATTCATCAATCCCTTGTTTTTCCCTCAACTGTCTCCTCCTTGACTTGTTAATTGACTCATCTAATTCATTATCCAACATATTTCAGGTTGATAAAAATCCACCTACACCTTTTCCTCCTCCGAAAGCGTTTAAGTTATGAATATTGCACCTTTAATACTTGATATCATAATGTATTGGAATCTAACCATTATTCGATAAACAAATGACCGTTTAAGTTCATTGAAAATGTAGAAATTTACTAATGATAGTTTCCCTCTTCGGCTATTTGACAACCTTTAGTTCCATCCATCTAGGTCTTTCATCTCTGTACTCATATAGGTCCAAGTCTTCCATCACATTGACCATTTCATCCAAATACCGATGATCCATATTCAATGGGCTAGCCTCTGCCTATGGTACACTTTCTCCGTGGTGAATCCAAATATCATAATTCTCTCAAAAACAATGCCTCTAAATATGCTATTCACAGTGTCCAGATTATGTGACAGGCCATTTTAGCATGTGTTGCAAGGGCATTAAACAATCCCCATGTCATTCACAAGCGACCGGCAAAAATTTATAAAGCATGTGGTCAATTCCAAAACTGTAGAGATGTCGCCTGATTTCTAATTGTTGTCCACATCTTATCAGTTGTCATACCTAACATCTAGAAATAACAAAATAAAGCATTAAAGATGAGCACAAAAATCAAAACATGGTAAAATTAATGATTATTTGTAATAAGTAGTGATTTTTAGTAAATCTAAAGATTTAATTAAGGGTTAATTTCACAAATGGTCCCCAACCTTTACACTTTTTAAAAGGTTGGGTCCTCAACCTTTTTTTCAATGTCGTAGGTCCCCAACTTTTCATAAATTCACTCTTAAACTCTTTTATGACATTTTTGTCCTTACTTTTTAAAATAAAAAAAAAATTATGAAAAATAGTTAAAATAATAAAATTAAAAAGAAAAATAAAATTCTCCCCACCTACGTAGCTAGCTACCATTCTACCTATATCCCTAAGATGACAGAAAATGACAAATACTTCTATGATTTTCCTTTTTGAGGAAACCCTTATTTTTTCTGTCATTTCTAACAACAACGGGATGAACAATCAACAAAATTATGAGTCTTCTCTTTTGTCATGGGAAATGACTGTCAGAGTTTATCTTTTACACTGACTTAGAATGTGGGTGGACAACTAGGTAGGTAGAGGTAGAATGAGTAGCTAGCTAGGCTCTTTTTTAATTTTTTTGTTATTTTTAGAATTTTTATTATCTAAAAAGTAAAGGCAAAAATGTCATAAAAAATGTTATGAGTCAATTTATGAAAGGCTGGGGACCCAATTGATAGAAAGTACAAATGTTGGGCACCACTTGTGAAGTTAACTATTTAATTAACCGATATTACTCTCGACTTGCTATCATACAAGCGAATTACTAGCCACTATTTTGTATTTTTAATGATTGACTTCTTTTATTTGCCGCGGAAGTTTGAGGAACAACAGAAAAATTAACAATTTTCATGTGGCCTCACCAAGTGGGTAAGTACAAATTGCAGAAGATTGAAGATAACAATAACAACCGCCTCAATAACTTGTGATGATAACAATAATTTCTTTGAAACATGACTTCCTTATTAATAATTGGAGTTTTCAAAACATATGGCCCGTTGGAGTATAATCACTAGAATACACTATTATAGGTTCGCGAATAAAAATAGAGCATTACACGTCATTTTATAAAAAAAGGGCATGTAAAGTGACATAGTGCATTTCTGTAATATTCATGAAAAGAATAGGCATCAGTTTCAGAAACAATAGGTGTTGATTTCGCATTAGAAACGACTGCTATTGTAAGTTAGGTAGCAAAATAGGCGTAAGCTGTATAGACAACCAACGCCGAAGGTTAATTTATATTCGTCGGTTCTTTAACAACCAACGCGTATTAATTTTTATAATATCTACATCAGTTCTCCCAAATACTCCCAAATCGAAGCATATCCCTAATCCCTAACTTAAAACTAAAAGCAACCCAAATCCTTCACCTGTCGGTTGCTCTATTTGAATGAAGATCCTACTAGCGACTAGTTTGGGCAACTGATGACTGGCGATAAGAGCACTAACGGTAGCGGCAGCTCGCTGTCATTCAGCCAGACCATCACCTGCGACGACGCAAGGTTTGAAGTAACCAGCAATGTCCATTTAGTTTTTCTTCATCTAAATCCTTTGAAGGCTTGAAGTTCAAGGTAACTTTTAGAAACAAAATGTACTTGGTCAGTTTGTTTTAGGATTTTAGAACTATGATTTGATTGGAGTTTGTGTTATACTTGATTTGAATAGGTTTGTTATGAAATTTTAGAAATATGATTTGTTTTGAGTTTGGGTTATACTAGGTGAATAAAGTTTATTATGGGATTTTAGGATTGTAATTTATTTTGAGTTTGTGTTATACCTGGCCTAGAAATATGATTACAGCATTTAGTTTTGAATTTTCAGAATTATGATTTGGATTTGTGTGGGATATATATATATATACTAGTCCGGGATTGTGCGTTGCACAATATCTATTAGAATTGTAAAAAAGATTTTACTAATAATAAATAAAATGAGCTTTATAAGAATAATTATATTGAAAGTACTTTAAAATGTTTCATTAAAAGTCAACATATCTATATATATATATATCCTCAAAACAAAGGTAGTTGTGCGTATAAGCACCACAATTTTCCCACTTTTTTACTGTGGTGCTTATAGGCACAGCTACTTTTGTTTTAAGGATATATATAGATATGTTGACTTTTAATGAAACGTTTTAAAGTATTTCCAGCTTTTTTACTGTGGTGCTTATAGGTACAGCTAATATTGTGTTTTATAGCATAAATCTATCTATATAAGAAATTTTTATTTTATTTTATTTTATTCCAATTCCTTTCAAAAGCTGTTGGAAAATGAGGTACAACCAAGCGGCAGCAAGCGTCTCATCCAACACTCGAACTCTGCTCCAAGATCAAGAAGAAGAGAGTCTATTAGCTTCTGAGTTTTGAGAAGAAATAACAGTCACTGGCCGGCACCGCCAGAACTCAGAAAACTAGAGACCAGGGTTGAAGAAAAAAGCAGAGAGCTAGAGACCAAAGTCGAAGACACATAGAACAGGAAGAACAGAATTGGGTTAAGACACTGTTTGTGGATTCTGATTTTGGGAAATTTACTTTTAATTGGGCCACTGGGTAATAGGTTATGTTGCAATTGATTGGGCCACAATGGTCAATGGGGAGACTTAAAAAATTTTGCGTTAATTACATTAATAGCTGGCAGCCTATACTTTTTTTCTTGAGCCAATGTAGTCTAGGCCATCTTTTTACTGGACCGTTGGGAAGTCTAGTGCAGTCCATGGACTGCACTGGGTCTATTGGGCCTCCGCCCCTGTCTACAATAATAATATACTAATTCAATTTCCACAGTGGTAGATTTCTTGCAGTTTTCAACCTTAGTTGATCATCTGCCTTGTGTGATTCTAGATTCCTTCCAATTGGCTACCCTGTATCTTGGCTAATCAAATATGTAATTGATCCCATTTCCTTAAATACCTAATTATTTTTTCTTACACAGATCCTTTGTCAAGATTCCTAATTGATACGACTCTCCCAATTTGCTATTTGTGATTGATATATAAATATGATTTCTCTTTATCCCATTGCAATTGCAGTTTCTTCCCTTATCAATCAATGATTTTCCCTTGAATATTTATAGTGTGTTTTCATTGGGTGTGTAGTTTTAAGAATGATGAGTAGCTCCTCTGTGCCTTCTAACAGCTTTCTTGCTTCTGCCGATATTTCATCGCCTTCTTTTTATTAGTATTAAGTATCAAATTCCCTTTAATCTGTTTGAAGCTCGTATCATAGCTCCCAGCCTGAACAAAGTCAATATGTATAATATATGAAAATTATATTGGGAACGAACTAATACAAGTGTTACCCGGTTGAAAATTATTTAAAACATCCATTTACTTGGTAGTATGTGTTAAATGATAGGTGAAGTTAAGCACATACTATTTGGTTTAATTAATCATATACTACTATGTGGACCAATGCTTATACATGTAATACTACATAGCATTACTCGCGGGCTTTTTATTTAGCCGAGTTGGACACACTACTAGAGAAAAGCCTTATCGGCGTCGGTTGTAATCACTAATACGTGTCGGTTTCGTCGACGGCGCATATGTAACCGACGTTCATTCTAAGAGGATAGGCATTGGTTGTTTGTCGATGCCTAAATGTACAATATGCATCGTTTGTAGGATAACAACAGATGCCTCAACTGAACTATAGGCATCGGTTGTTGTGTAGAAACCGACGCCTATTGTATAACTTAGGCATCGGTTTCGTGTTAACAACCGATGCCTATAGTAAAAATATATATTTTTTTAAATTTTAAAATAACTGGAGGCATCAGTTAACGTATAACAACCGACGCCAAATTACTTTTTTTTTAATATAAATTACACCAGATCTAATTGTGCCAGTTTTTCTGTGACCCTAAAACAACAAATGCATCCACAACTAGCCAAGAAAAAGCAGCACCAACACTAACAATTTACATACACTTTAAAGCAATTATCACCAACTTGATATAAATGAATCTACAAATACTACTACAAAATAAGCTAATGTAAATAAACCATTGAATTAAAATAAAACTAGTCTAAAAATCAATAACTACTATATTACTATATACACACACACACACACACACTCCTCTAATCATCACCGTCTTCATAAAAATCTAACTACAATCAATAGTTAAGACCAAAAATCACGTACAATTTTGGAGAAAGTAATCGGCGCATAATTCCCGAACCTCATCTATATTCGCTTGAATATATGATCCAGTTTTATATGCCTACAACAAAGAAAAAGAAATATAATTATACTTTGTTAATAAAATAAATGTCATTTTGACTAGATAATTCTTAGTATTCGATAAATATTTATACAGTAAAAATATATTCTTTGGTACCAGTGTATATTGTGACTATCTCGTACATATTTCTCATCACATAGTAGCCACACTCATCAGATCCGGGTTACTGAGCGCACTAAAATTTCAAACGAGTTTAAATTGAATATTAGTAATTAAATCCCTAAAATTTGAAACTTCAATAGTTATTGCAACATTTAGAGGATATTTTTCATACCTTAATTGTTTTCCACATGAGACTTTTCTTCACTATTTTCACTGATGCCTACAACGTTTCAAGCACAGTAAAGTTATAATATATACACACACGCATATATATAAGTTAAACAAGTTAAAAATATATTATACAATAGTTACTGATAATTGTTTGCACAGTCAACTACGGCTTGATAGGCATATTGTGCCCGTTATCCTCTAGAGAGTCAAAGAAGTACACCGTATTACGTGATAGGCAAAACAATTAAGTCAAAGCTAAAATTTGAATATCCAGTGGTTTCTAAAATATTTTATAAGAAAGATCGGAAGATTTAGTGACAAGTAACTCAAATTTAGTCAAGGCAAAACAACAAATGAATAGCTGTAACGATTTTACCCCATAAATATGGTGCTAGAACGTATTTTTTATCTATCATTTCTCCCATCGCGTAGAGCATGTACTCGTAACTTGTCTGTTGAGTTGCTCTATAATTAATAGCCTTGACTAGCGATGGATAAAGAAACCCGATATTTTGAATGGCGAATTGCTTGCACAAATGGTGTAAGTACCTTAAATACATTTTACCAAATGTGAAATATCAAATTAAAAATTATATAATGTACTTAATTGTGAGGGACGAAGTCTTACATTTTCCAAACTTGCAAAATATGTGCGTTCAACCAGTGCATGTTGAGCAAGTCGGCTATACCAGTGACGGAAATAATAATTTCCACGGTCCATTTTGTCGAGGTAGAGAAACATATCTCTGCCGTTCAGTACCTCAAAGAAATCTGTAGAGAGGGGTAGTATAACAGTCAGATCATGCAACGTTTTGAGGTTGGGAGTAAGGGAAAGCAATGTTGCATCATCAACGAGATTAGGGCGAGCCAAAGAAACTTCAAACCTCGAGGGCTGTTTGCCTTACCCCTTGGATGCTGCTTGCTCCGGTAACAGTTCCTACAGTGAAAATTTGTTTGCCACCAATGTTAATTATGAATCCAAAATCCAGAAAAGCTTATTCTGTATGTTCAATTAATTACCTCACCTAACATCACTAAATGTGCGGGCCACTGAGTGTAACCGCCTTCACCTACATCCACCAACTACTGGCCGAATGAATTCGGCACTGGAAGAAGATAATTGCCTGCATTATCATATACATTATCAATTAAGACTTTGTAATGAAGGGCCAATAACTATACAATGTGCACCATCGTAGTAGCTTCAAAAGGTTAAACCATGCCCACCGCCACAATTTTGGTAATGCCGTCGCAATTAAGGGCGAGGCAACAAGGGGTCAGCTTATTTGGATACAATACAAATGAACAAAGTAACGTTAGCTGTAAGTATTGGAATGAATTCAATGCATTCAACATCATCATAATGAAACACTATGAATACCTGAATGCCAAGATCTGGCGGGGGATCAGCCGACTGGCGGCTACTATGAGTCGTTGGTCTGACTGAAGGACTCGCCACAATAGGTATTTCTATGTTGTGAAATTGCTAGGGTATTTCCATGCCATAGCGTTGGAAGACATTAGCCATCTGCAATTACATCATATCGAACTAAGCTTGCATCTGGGTCATGGTCTCTTTCCTTGCTATCTCAGTGATCCTGGCCTATACCTTCGGTATGATGACCTGTTGAAGATCCTTAAAGACATGACCCCACTCATTCGTCTCTTTGTCTCGTCAGAGCATCTATAAATGTCCCTTATACTGATGTATCCACCGTAGCCCCTCACTCGACTGGAGTGCTCCTCTTTGCCAAGCGCCACCGTTAATATATCCCGCTGTCTCTTTGGGACAAATGTCCCTTGGCTGGCCTCCTTAAGCAATTGTTTCTGTTTCAAAATTGAAACTCAAATATTATATAGGTGAATAAATGGCAGGGAAATTAAGTAAAGAGAAAATTAATTATTAATGTATACTCACAATTTTCTCAAAAACCGCTTTGGTTTTATCGTTTGGCATGTGATAATTTCTATCGGGACCTTTCTGATACCTTTTCCAAGCTATTCTAGACTGGGATCATCGATCTAAAGGGTCGAGCTAGCTGACCCACAGGATGAGGAGGATGATAGGAGGTCTGTAACAGCCCACTCCGCCCTCCTACAAGCATAACCAGCAGAAAGTTTAAAAAATGAGAGCTCTCATTTTGCGCTTAACTCTGCCTCGCCTTCCTGCTTTTCTCCTGAAAGGTAATTTACTAAGTGCTTTAGTTTTCTAGCCAGTGTTGAGATATTAATATAAAGTTTGCTTCAGGGGGTACCATGAACTCCGGAGTGGTACGATCATGCACGAACTTCTCCCACTGATCTGAAAAAATGATCCCTTTATAAAGATCACATTGAGAATCATACTTAGGGTGCTTTTCAACGATGAACTTTTGCACCAACTTATTCTTGAAGTCTTTCAATCTCTTCCCAGCTTCACTCAATATAGCACGCTTCAAGTCATCATTCTTGAGATTGAATCTTTTCTGCAAGAGAAAAATATTGAACAATGTTATTGGTAAGATCATCCATTATCAATATCAAAATGAACCATGTAAACTCATTTAATACCTTGATGTCTTCCCAAATGAGATCCTTAAGGGATGTGATGAGAATCCGTATGCAAACCCTCAACTGAATCAATCTGTGCTCCCAAAAAAGCCAAAAACCCAGTTTCAATTGTGTGACCTTTTGAAATTTGTTCTCAAAGTTAGAACAATGAACACAAATTAAATTCCCGTAACAAGAATAGAAAGCCCAAATATCCTTGTTCAAGACGTGAAATTCAATTCAACATGAAAAACACGATTTAAGTTAGAAGAGAAATCTCTACTCTTGAAAGAAAACTCTTTCATAAACCCTAAAAATCTTCAATAATGTCTTACAATGGAATTTGTTAATAAATAGGAAAAGTAACCTAAACTAATTAGGAAAAAATTAATTTAACAGAAATAATATAAGAAATTCAGAAATATTAAAAAAAATATCAAAACTTCCGAGTCAACCCCCGCGCGCGCCTTGGTTTGCATAGTCTAGCAGCCCATGTTCAAAAGCACATAACTTTTGATAGGAAACTTGGATTTGAGATCTGTAAAATGCATTGAACTTCTGACTTCATACGCTTTCTGTTGGTACATCATTGTCCTATGTAAATTATTTTTATCAAAGTTTTGTGCTCCAAATTTTCTCATGTTGTGCTGTTCTTGTCCAATTTGGTTTGAAACTTCTTGAGCTCGCCATTTCCTTCCATCAAGCCTTCTATGTGCATAATTCTCATTTGAATCTTTCATCTTGGACTTGCCTCTAACATTTTTAGGTTTCCATTGCCATGAGCTGATCCACTTATAGTTTTGATAACTATTCTTTTCAGTCCCCGTATTCTGGATCTTATCATCCCCTCTCTCTTTTGAAGGATTCGTCCTCGAATCTATAGGGGTTTTAGTACTGGCTCCATGGAATACCTGCAAAGACGAAAATTTGGGATGGGGTGTGTTAAAAAAATTTTCTTCTTCGCTCTACTTCCCAACTTCTTATTTTTTTTCTTTTCACTGTCACAAGTCTTTTTCTTCTCTTACTCCTCCCTTACCATCAATTGATCCTTGTTCACTTCTTTTAGAGTCAATGGTATAAGATAAAAAGATTGACTATCTTTTTCAAAGTGATAGGAATTTTTGAAACCATTAAAGTGCACCTTCCTGTCAAATTGCCAAGGTCGTCCCAAAAGAATGTGTGTGGCATGCATCGGTACCCCATCACAAAGCACTTCATCCCTATACGTACCAATGGAAAACTTCAAATTCACTTTCTTTGCGATTTTAATAGCCCCACACTCGTTCAACCACTGAAGCTTATATGGATTGGGATGTTCAATTGTATGCAATCCCAACTCCTCAATCATAGCCTTACTCGCCACATTAGTGCAACTACTACCATCAATAATCACACTACCAATTTTATTCTTGATGTTACACCTAGTGTGAAATACATTGGCTTGTTGTGACTCCCCTCCTTTGAGTTCAATAGGCGCCTCTAGAACCCTTATAGCAACCAAGGACTCAGGTGCATGTACTATTCCTTCTATCAAATCTTCATCATCTTCCGATGATTTTGATTTTTCTTCTTCATCACTACTCTCATCTGTCACAATCTCTCCACCTTTAATCATCATGGTTCTCCGATTTGGACATTTAGCCGCTATGTGCCCATATCCCCGGCACCTAAAGCACTGTCTGTCTCTATTTCTAACTTGTTGTGGAACAAACTTTGCCTTTATCCAACACTTCTTCTCTCTTTTTAGGAATCTCAAGTCCCTGATCATCTTTATTTTGAACTTCTTCCCTAAACCTCCTACTTTCAAATTCCGATGAGTGTTTTGCAGCCCTTTTTATTTTCAACTGTTTATCTACTTTCATGGCCATATGTACTATCTCCTCCCATTCAACATAGTGGTGCAAATCTACTATATTGGCAATATCCCAATTTAATCCATTTAAGGACCTTGCCATAGTGGCTTCTCGATCCTTCTCCACATTAGCCCTAATCATGGCTGCCTCCATGTCCTTAAAATAATCATCCACAATCCTAGACCCTTAAGTGAAGCTTTGCAAATGCCGGTATAATTCCCTATAATAGTGAGTAGGAACATACCGTTTTCACATGATAGCCTTTAACTCGCCCCAAGTGTCAATCAGTCTCTCCCCACTTCTTCTTCTGCTTGCCATCAATTGATCCCACTTCTCCTGCTTGTCACCAATTAATCCCAGCATACTAGAGCATAATCATTAAATTTTACGACTCCCAATTTCACCTTTTTCTCCTCTGAATAATTATGGCAATCAAAAATTAACTCTACTTTCTTTTCCCACTCAAGATATGCCTCCGGATCATTCTTACCCTGAAAAGATGGGATTTTCATCTTTATGCTATACCCAAGTTCTGGTCGACATCATCTCTATCTCTTCTTCTCTGTCGTCTCCTGTCACCCTCGTTGGATGATTCTCCATTACTCCCCACATTACTTCTAACATCATCACCAATGTCCTACCTATCCATTCGTCTATTTTGTCTACCTCTATCCCTCTTTCCAGTCGCCTCTATCCTATCCATCCTTGTACTAAGCCCACCAATCACTCCTATAATTTGCTGAAATTGTTGTTGCAAGTTTTTCAATGCTTGGAACTGATGGTTATCATCTACAGATGGCTGAGTACCCGAATTGTTTGACATCTTTTCTTTAACTGACTTTCGACAATTAATTATCTCCATAAATCAATTTTTCCCTAACTTCAACCACAAAATAATATCCACGAATGATTTCACAATCAAGAAGGAAATATGTGTATAGTTTTCCAACTCAAAATCCTATAAAAGAAAATCAAGAAGGAACGAATTACCAAATTTTTGGAGCCTACGCTCTCATACCACCTAATGAGAATCCGTATGTGAACCCTCAACTTAATCAATCTGTGCTCCCACAAAAGCTAAAAACTCGGTTTCAATTGTGTTACCCTTTGAAATTTGTACCCGAAGTTAGAACAACGAACACAAATTAAATTCCTGTAACAATAGAAAGTCCAAATATCCTGGTTCAAGATGTGCAATTCAATTCACCATGAAAAGCACGATTTAAGTTATAAGAGAAATCTCTTCTCTTGAAAGAAAACTCTTTCATAAACCATAAAAATCTTCAATAATGTCTTATAATGGAATTTGTTAATAAATAGGAAAAGTAACCTAAACTAATTAGGAAACAATTAATTTAATGGAAATAATATAAGAAATTCAGAACTATTAAAAAAATATCAAAACTTCCATGTCAAGGTAAAACCCTCGCGCGCGCCTTGGTCCGTACAGTCTGGCAACCTGTGTTCAAACACACATAACTTTTAATAGGAAACTCGGATTTGAGATCTGTAAAATGCATTGAACTCCTGACTTGATAAGAGTTCTGTTGGCATATCATTGTCCTATGTAAATTATTTTTATCAAACATTTGTGCTCCAAACTGTCTCATGTTGTGCTGTTCTTGTCCAATTTGGTTTAAAACTTCTCGAGCTCACCACTTCCTTCCATCAAGCCTTCTATGTGCAGAATTCTTACTTGAATCTTTCATCCTGGACTTGCCTCTAACATTTTTAGGTCTCCATTACCATGAGCCGATCCACTTATAGTTTTGATAGCTATTCCTTTTAGTCTCTGTATTCTGGATCTTATCAGGATGGCTCAACTGCCTTCCAGTCTTTATAGTTTATATGCACACGAATCTGAACTACACTCTCCACATACTTGCCAAACTCTGAAGCAAATGGCCCGACGGGCTGGCCAAGCTCATCCAATTCAACCGCTACATCCTGCTTCTTCTTCTTCTTACAAGTTTATAGACCTCTTGTCCACTTCTTTTTGCTGCTAGCACCCTCATTTGCTGCACCTAAATTGTCAGACATCAAAAGCACTCACTATACCTATATATAACCACAAACACCTTAGTGTAACTAACGAAGCTACAAGTAAAACAACAGGGTACAAGCCACAAACAAGATAATTAGCAAGGCATTTATAACACAACATGCAAATGATCTTACATGACAATTCTATCATGAGCATTGGTGAACCCATTGGCCTTCCTCATGATCCAAACGCATGTAATTTGGGTCTATGTTATCATCCTCTACAGGTATATGTTGTATACCAACAAAGAATGGAGGGGTTTCGTCAAATTGATCGTACTCTTCTTCGTCGATCACATCATCAATACCAACTATACTGCTCTTACCTTGAAGGATGACGACCACTTAGGCTCAACAGGATCAACAATGTAGAATACTTGTTTTGTGTGTGATTCAAGTATGAAAAGGTCATCAAGATAGCCTAGCAAACCAAAGTCTAAGAGAGTGAAACCTAATTCGTCAACTCAAACATCCCGGCGGTTTTCAACCTACTTACAACGAAAAAGAGGACCTTCAGAACCTTGTAGTCAACCTTCCAAATTTCTTCAATGATACCATAATACGACATTGTGGCATCAACTAGCCTCCCATGATTGATACTAGAATATTCTAATGAAAGTGCTACAAACATCACTCCACTGTTCTGCATCGTGCTCTTATCGTCTTGACATTTGTGTAAAATGCGTACCCATTAATATCATAGACCTTCTAAGAAAAAACATCCATCCCAGGGTCGTATGCCAACCATTTTATTGTTTTCTGAATCATCGTCAGCGTGTGGGACAACTGTTGGAGCACTCTATCTCTGAACCATGTTATAAATGTGCGATTATGTTCATTAGTCAGCCACATCTCACCGTTCGAAGGATTTTGACGCCTTAACATTGAAGTGTGATTGTCTAAATACGGGTGAACCACAGTAAAGTTCTGCAAGACAAGGAGGTGTGCTTTATCTAGCATTTTGGCCCTGGGCATGATTGCTTTGAACTCAATCGTACCTTTACCTCCAAGTCTCCCTTTATGTCACGATTTAGGATTACCAATGGCTTCAACACCATCTAGGTAATCTGTACAAAATTCAATAGCCCCCTCAGCAGTATAATCTTCAATTATACCGGCTTCTCACTTATCCTTTTCAAAATACCCACGTATCTCTCAAATAGATATATATACCTCAAGAACATCGGACAGCAAATCTTAATTTCCTTAACCAAGTGAACGATTAAATGCAATATAATGTAGAAAAATGATGGCGGAAAATATATTTCAAACTGGCATAGTGTGATAACAACACTGGCCTACAAAGCATCCAACGTCTCAGGATCAACAACCTTGCAACAAATTGTGTTGAAGAATAAGTAGAGCTTAGTTATGATATATCTAACATGTTTTGGAAATATACCTCGTATTGCAACTGGCAGCAGCTGTTGCATTAAGACATGACAATCATAAGACTTTGTTCCAACCAATTTCAAATGGAATCTCAACAACATTCAGACACTCATAAAAGCTAGTTTTCCCTTGGTTAGAGGAGGTATAGCATGATGCATAGGGCAAAAATGTACGCTTTTCAGACTCTTGCGGTGCCAACTGCTCCCGTATCCCCATTTCTACCATGTCTTTTCTAATTTTGATACCATCTTTTGTCATTCTAGGAATATTCAATAACGTTCCGATGGGACTATCACACATATTTTTCTCCGTGTACATTACATCGAGACAGTGTCTAACTTGCAAGTGTTGCCAATATGGTTGTTCCCAAAATATAGATCACTTCTTCCATATACCCTTCTGTGGAGGCTTTGAAGTTTTACCATACACAACATTAACATTTTTAACCCTCTCATAAACCTCTTTTCCTGTTAATAGCAAGCGGGCAATCGAGTCTCGGTTCTCCCATTGAAAGCCTTTTTCTTCTTTCGATACCGGTGGTCAAATGGAAAAAAGATCCAATGACTCATGAACACATTTTTCTTGCAGTTAGTCAACCAAAGATCAATCGTCGCATCTTCACAAATAGGGCACGCTTTGGCTTCTTTGGTAGTATAACTTGACAAGTTACCATATGCTGGAAAGTCATTTATGGTACAAAAAATCATTGCACGAAGTATGAAATGTGATCGGCTATATGAATCAAACATCAATACGCCTTCATTCCACAACAACTTCAAATCATCAATGAGTGATGCAAAGTAAACATCTATATCATTTCCTGGCTGTTTAGGCCCCAAAATCAACAATGACAACATTATATACTTCTGTTTCATAAACAACCAAGCAGGAAGATTGTAACACACCAAAAAATTGGCCAAGTGCGTCAACTACTCATATTACCATACGGGTTCATTCCATCTATACATAGTCCAAGCTAAGATTCCTATCTTTGCCACCGAATTCAGGAAACATCTTGTTTATATTCCTCCACTAAGGAGAATCGACAGGGTGTTTGAGTTTTCCATCTTCTTTCCTTCCATCAGCATGCCATCGCATTTTCTTTGCATCATTTGCATTCGCAAAAAAATGTTTGAATTTAGGTATTACTGGCAGATACCATAACACCTTTGATAGAGGGCCTTTCTTATCTGTACATTTATCGTGGCAATCTTTTCTCTTATACCGTGATGCCCCACACTTTGGGCACATATGCAAGTCCTCGTACTCATGTCGGTACTAGACACAATCATTTAGACATGCGTGTATCTGACCAATCTCTATACCCAATGGGCACAACAATTTCTTTGCCCCGTGGGTCGAGCTAGGAAGTTTATTATACTCAGGAAGCATGTCTTTTAGAAGTTCCAACAACCCTATAGAACTCCTGTCACTCCACCCATTCTTTGCTTTCAAATTATTCAATTTAAACACGGTAAACAACTTTGTAAACTTATTATATCTAGGAAACAATGGCTTCTCGGAATCGAAGACCAAGCCGTCAAAAATTTGCAGAGCTTCAGTGAAATCAACTTCTATATCATGCATCATTTCATCAATCCAGTCATTCTAGACATCATTAGTGCTCTTCCGATCTGGCCAGATTAATTTCATCACTCCTGTTTATTGTGTTCTCCTCCAGAGCATCCTCAATGACACCAGTGCTAGTCGTAGGACGTAAATCCTCACCATGCCAAAACCACCATGTATAACCTTCTTTAAAACCACACATAATCAAATAGTGCTTCACTTTCATATAACTACAATACTTTTGCTGATTCATACAATCGCGGCAGCGACATACTATCAGTTCTTCCCATTTCCTTTTTCTGTTATCATCGACAAATTTTATAAATTCTTCAACCCCTTCCAAATATTCTAGTGTGATACGTCTCCCATACATCCAACTTCGATGTATATATATCTCACGATCTACATCAAAATATTGAAAACAGGAATTTTTTTTGTACTCATCAAATACATTGATACGTTATTTGATTTCGTTAATTTATTTGACCAGCAATACTTGTTAATTACATATTCATTCTCAGCACACACTTAATCAAATTGATTTTCATTATTTTATTATTAAAAAAAAATTCATCAATATATTTGTTAATTATACATATTCATTTACGTCACAAATTTAATCACATAATAATTACATTGTCTAATTTTAATTTTTTAATTTGTCCACCAAAACGTCTCAGCCCATTTACAATATTGAAATTTAATCAAAGAACTATTACATTAGTATTTGCTCCCCTTAAAGTATTACGGGTCATGACACAATCTTTTTACACTCCTCTATTGACATCATAAATTTAATCAAATAATTTTTAAATTATTTGGTTCATTTCCTTTATTTAAATTTCAACACTTACTAATTACTTATGTACTCCCATTAACATTTTAGTTACATTTTAGTTCGAAGCAATTATATTAATTTATGTTTAAAATACTACAATAGTGTGTAAGACTTTCAACTAAATTTTTGTGAGGCATTTCATCAAACCGTTAGACTGTAAAATTGATCAATAACTCATGAAATGAACAAATTTCATTCTTCCAATTTCAAATTCCATTCTACCTAAATCATATATGCCCTTAACAATGTATAGATATACATATTCTACCTAAATCATATATATATCCATAAAAATGTGCACATTTAACAAACAAACCCAAAAAATTTCATATTCCTACTATTAAATAACAAAAACCAATCTTTACCAAATTTAACAAAAAATCCTAAAAATCATAATTTCTAAATCAAAACAAATATCTCTTCACTTCACACAACAAAACCAATTTTCCCATCACAAACTAACTAAAAAATAGAGAAAAAATTACCTTGAAAATACTATGAAGATCCGGAGAAAATAAATGCCATCCGCCGCTGCCGTCGTTTATCATCCGTCACCGCTGTCAGTCACCTTCAACAACCAAGAGTTAAGTGGCTATGAAATTAATACCAAAAAATAATGAAAAGATGGAAAATCGAGTGAAATTACCAAGATGTCGAGCCCTAATGCACTTCGCCAGCCACCTTACCGCCACCGCCGCCGCCGCTGCAGCTCACTGGATGTGGGTGGAGATCTAGGGATTTTGGGGTCGAAATATAGGGACGTAATTTTCGCAATATGATTCAAGGCTGAAAACGAGTCTCACGTTACTCTTGAAATGGGTTTTAAGGAGTGAAATTTGGTTGGAAATCGAATTCGGCTGAAATGGAGTTCAAATGAAAATTTTTAGCAAAAAGTATAATGGGATTTTGCGAAATGGAGCTGGTGATATAAAAAGAATGGGCGTCGATCCCTTACTTGGACCGACGCCTCTATTATTTAGGGGCGTCGGTTTCAAGATAACAACCGATGCCCCTTCTACTTACGCACTTGAAGCCTTACATAAGGACCGACGGCTATTGTGGTAGCAACTATTTCAATTTTCTCACCGCGTATTGTTTACACGTCGTTTTTCCCAAAAACCGACGTGTATTTCCAATTTTTATGGTAAATTCTGTAGTAGTGATATGTTGTTTTGCACTTCGCCTAATGATCATTAGTCTGTTTCTTTTGCCTTTTTTTTTTTTTTGGTGTTCTTCCCACGCCCTTCTAATGACAAAGGGACAAAAACTTCTCTAATAAAAGCGTTTTTAGTATTATATAATTTGGGTGATTAATATTTATGGAGAATAATAACTGTTGGATTATTTAATTATTATTATTATCATCGTCATCATAAATTGGGCAATTTTTTTAATCAATCATAAATTGGGTGAGGGTTATATGTTTACAATTTGTCCTAATAAATAAATTAAGAAAAAATAGTGGTCGATATTTTCAATTTCTTTAAGAAAGTGCCATGACATTGGTGGCGGTATTGTAGTGTGGAGTAGCATGAAGCAATCTTGCATTGTGGACTCTACCATGGAAGCTGAGTATATTGTCGCTTGTGAGGCAGCAAAAGAAACCGTCTGGCTTTGAAAATTCCTTGCAGATCTTGACGTAGTGCCTGTTGTGGCTAGCCCTATTATGATTTATTATGATAATAGTGGGGCAATAGCCAATGCAAAAGAACCAAGAAGCCATCAAAAAGTAGAAGTATTATCTCTTAAGAGAGGTTGTCCAGCGTGAGAATGTGACGGTCTGCAACATTGCCTCAACTGATAACCTAGCCGATCCATTTACGAAGAGCTTACCAGCTAAGAACTTCGATGGTCATCTAGATGCTATGAGCATGCATGACATGAAACATACACTTTAGGGCAAGTGAGAGTATTGTTGGGATTTATACGCAATAAATTGTAGTTGACTGAATTATAAATAAAAAATTATTTATTTATTGAATAAATGCGATATTTATTATTTGCAAATTTGTTAATTCAAAGAGATAATAAAGTGCTATTGGTTGCTTTGACAAAATATTAAATGAGTACTTTGGAAGTACAGAAGATGCATTTAATATTTCAACCATAAACATTAGTCATGAACCAAGAATAAATGTTGGCACTTTATTCTATTAAGGTTCATTAGTCTATCACTCTAACTTAACAAAGTAGGTGATTTACCTTGATCATCGCGACTGGTGGAGATCTTGAATGATGATATTGATATACTTTGAGATAAGTAAATTGGACAGGACCATTGTGTGAATTTAATTCCAAATCATAACCGTCATATTGATATACTCATATACTCTGCATGTTCAGAACTGGAAGAGAGTGAAATAATGGAATGCGTGCTGCAAGAGCAATCCGTTGCTCTTGAATAAAGAGTTAAATGATCTGCTTAAATTAATCATCTACAAGTATGATTTCAGGAATCTAATGTTAGTATTTAGCGGGCCATGCTAAATAAAAATAATAGCAGTGATGATTGATAGTTAAGCGAAACGTATAATTAATTAGGTGATACAGTCAGATACATGCCTAATTAGTTATCGAATCATAAAATGGGGACCAACTATTAGATTAATAAGTCAAGAGAATAATTAATTGTGAAATTAATTATTTTAATTCCTGTGATTATTTATATAATTAGGAGTTACAATAATTCGTCATTGGTGGAATATACGAATTATTAATAATTAAATCAGACAGTTTGGATAAGTTTGAGTGGATTTAATTATTAGAAGCCTAATTATGTAAATCCAATTGGGTCCCCCTGGAAGCTTCTAAAAAGTCAAAGAGTTGCTTGGAAAGGAATTCTAGGGTTTGCACAAACCTACTAAGAATAGAACTCCCCTTCTTGCAAGACATGAAAGAGCCTTGGATATTCCCTATAAATAGGGGAGAGGGGGCCTTATTTCTCAATCCCAGGAAGAGCCACACCCCTACAATATTTTTGTAGAGAATTAATTCTCTACGGTTCGGCTCTTGTGTCGGGTTCTGGAGAATTCCTAGCCACATTCTCTCGCCA
Organism: Nyctanthes arbor-tristis; assembly: GCA_963692815.1. Lineage (NCBI taxonomy): Eukaryota > Viridiplantae > Streptophyta > Magnoliopsida > Lamiales > Oleaceae > Nyctanthes > Nyctanthes arbor-tristis. The sequence goes on along the minus strand of CAVNYN010202971.1, from coordinate 7,954 downwards.
ATGTAATCCAAGATTTGGAAGCATTCCGGAGAGGATCCAAGTGTTGGGAGCTAGTAGTTCTTACCAGATTATTTGTAGGATTAATTGCTTATCAAAGGTATATTCCACTACACTCTCTTTAGATAATTAATTATTTTTATATTGAATTAAACATCCAGATCGATCCTAGTTTAAAAGAAAATATTTTTTGAAATTATTGCTATTCTTTTTCTTGTTTCCATTAGTTATTACTGGGACGATCATATTTGGAACTTGGGTGTACATGCAAAAGAAGAACCAAGCTTTCCCTAAAGCCAACTATACGTCGCTCATTGTACTCAACACTCGAGCCATTGGAGGATACAAGTCAGTGAATGAGATGACCAAATGTAATGTGGAAATGCCTTCGGGTAATTAATTCTCATTCTTACAAGTTCCCATTCCCAAATTAACCTACTCCAGGTTAAACAACCCGCTCTAATTTGTCCAGATAACACAACAACTTATCAAAAGGTAAGAAATTCTACATCACTTTACCTTATCGCCCAGTTTCTCGACATCGTCACAAAAGTTAGAGGTTCTAAGTTACCAAACTCCTAATTTCAAAATATCGTATTCTCATTATTTCACTTATTGCATATTACATATTGCATATTAACAATATTCATGAATAGGGTTCTCTAACCCTATATTTCTTGAAATGACAAATTTTAAGGGTGTATAAATTTTGTACACCACCATGCATTACAAATAGACTTACTGGGATTTAGGGTTATTGAGGATACATCTGTAGCTGTTATACGTATGTGATAGACGACAGCGAAGCACATCCATGGCACACTAAAGAATTTGAGCCTAGCAATATCAAATGCAATGGGGCCTGTTGAGCAAATGGCTTTAGCTAATTGGCCCGTTAAAGGAGTGTACTATCACTACTACAGAATCGGACCAAAAAAAAAGGACATAAACGTCAGTTGTTGAGAAAAACAATGTGCAAAATACACAGAGTGGCAATTTTAAAAATAATGGCACTACTATGAGCATCGATTGTTCATCCACAACCGACACCCATAGGTTGTTTCAACAATGGGCATCGGTTGCGAGCTGGGTGTCGGTTGCGAGCTCACAACTGACGCCCATTATAGTGCAATGCAAGCTAGTTTCTCAAGGAACTGACACCTTTTCCCTTTTTTTTTCTTTTTAATTGCCTTCTACCTTTCTGCCATTCTCGAAGAACCGAAGACACAATAAAAAATTAAAAATTCAAATTTGAAATTTGAATTTTTTAAGAATTGTCATCGGTCCCTGGAAAGAAACCGACGTCTATAGTAGTTCTCATAGGTTTAAGTAGATCAAAAATAGGTCCATATATATACAGCAGTTCTTATGCAACTCTATTCTTGTCTTGTACCTCTATGGCATTAGTTAGAATCAAACACAAAACCATCTCCTTCTCAACCATCTCAGGGATGCGAACAGTAGAGAGGACTGGTTCTGTTGATGATGAAAATGATTTGGCTGTTCGTTTCACATCAAGTACGGACTCTTTTGCCTCAATCTGTGATGTCAGGATTGGAAGGAGCTTGGAGGTTGTTTTCAGAACATTGGTTGGCCTTTTGATTGGGTTTCTTCGTGGGACTTGGTGTTGGAAGCTGATTTCAGTGGCTGTGTTCGGTACTTAGTTGCGTCCTTCATATGCTTCTTGGCCAGAGGAACACGGCTACAGGGATTTGCTTTGATGCGAATTTTCTTTTACTTCTTTTTTTCCATGTTTCTTTTGTATTTTGATTGCTGGGTCCTTTTCTTTGCCATGCGGCTTGGACTCTCTGACACTTGTATTTTGTCATGATTAATGAAGTTTCTTTTGGCTAAAGTTCCTTTGACGCACGAGGTTGGTTTCAAAAAAATTATTATTTTTTTAAAAAATACAATAGGCATCGGTTGTAACAATAGGCGTCAGTTGTACCACTACAATCGATGACTATTGTTTATTTTTTTTTTAAATTGACTTTAGGCGTCAGTTTTTGTGAAACAATCAACATCTATTGTGACCTTTAGGTCAACAACTGACGCGTATACCTTGAGAATGGGCATCTCTTACATAGGCATCACTGTCACAACTGACGTGTATTCGTAATTACAATCAACGCCTATTATGCTTTTTTGTAGTAGTGTATGCTTTGGCTGTGATGCCTCAAGCACTTATTATTTAATATCAATATACTGACACATAGGGGCGTACTAGAAAACTAAAGGATTACTAAAGAAAAAATACTATAATTTGAAACGAATGAAAAAATAAATAGTGGACAATCTTTTCGAGATGGAGGGAGTAATAAATATTCTGCGTTACGTGCACACTAAATTTATTTTTAAATTCATAATATAATGAAATTAAAACTCAAGATTTTGGTATATCAATTGTATATGGTAGTCTGGAATGTTATGTCTTCAGATTTATTAATGTCCACTTTCCGTTCTAATTACTTTTAGTGCTTTATTTCATGCATTCAGAGCCTTGTAATAACAATGGTCAGTTACGCGGGAAAGCTAAGGGTTTCAATTGGACTGGAGAAAGGTTTTATAGACCCTCATGAATCCAAGTCTTGTATTAACCGTGCCTTCGAAGCCATTTCTAAAGATGCCTTAGGCTCATCTCCTGCTCTGACACAATCATAGCAAGCCTCGAGTATTTACTACTAGTGTGGCTGCATTACAACTATTACTCTACTACTACCATTATTATTGCTCCTATTGTTGTTGTTATTATTGTTGTTGCCGACTGAAGGGAGACTTTTCTCCCCTACTGGCCCAAAAAAGTAATATATGGTTGTATGTCCGTTCCCCTCATAGCCATTCTTCCTTGTCCTGCTCTTCTATTTCAACCATTTTCACTCCTCTTACTCATCTTACAGTCGGTATTCACCGCACAGCGGTATATTCATGTACATTGATTTGACTCATTTCTAGATCTTATATGCTGGATTTGATTAAATAAGTACATCTGAATGTAATGAGATCATGCTAACATCTACTAGATCTTGTATCCACCCCACATCCATCCCAATAAATTAATTATATATCGTGATAAATTAAAAACAAATTATCACGAGATTATCACAATATATAAACAATGATATGGAGTGTGTGTGGGTGAACACGAGATTTGGTGGATTCAGGATTTTCAATATTATCCTTTGTATTATGATTATAGCTTGATTCATTACCAGTACTACATATATATATATATATATATATATTCTACCATTATCCAATTGTATGTGTCCTGGTTGAGGCAAAGGGGCCATGGCGCCCCCCTCCCCCCCCCCCCAACAAACGGGAAAAAAAATTTTCCCTTGCTAGAAAGAAAAAAAATATATATATATATATATAAAGGGTTTAGCCGTGTATATTGTATGGCTCACCCTTCCAATCCACCTCACTATACATTGATGCCTGGCTCCACCACTGATTGCGTGTATGCTGGTGAATAGTGAAATCACTATACACTGTATGTCTGTATATTTATTTAATATAGAATATACCGTTGACGAAATTGTAATTTGTCAAGTTTAAATTCTAATTGCATGTGGGTACATAAAACTGTTACATTCAATTTTGAATTTACCAGTATGTGATTTGTGCTTTACATGTGATATTTGAATACATTTTCTTAACAAAATTTAACCTTCACACTAAAAAGGGTAAATTTATTATATTCGTCTTTTCAAGTCCTAAAAATTTTAAAGTAATCATCTTTTTGTATGACAAATAATTTCATATCTAGTCACATAATAATTTAAAAATTAATATATCTTGCTTCAATTCTTCCCAACAAATTATTTTTAGCTTTTCTTCTAAATATCAGGGTACCATGTTAATCCATCACATAACAATCCAATCAAGAACTTTTTGAGATTTGTTATATATCCACCGTTATAATTCTATTAGCCACAACAAAATCTTTAGTCCTTATGTACAAAGTAGAGCATACCTCGCTAATCGCTTATATTTCATTCAAAATTTTATTAGCATTCTATTTAATTTCTATATCGAGATAGATTATACCAGTAGGCAAATATCATTATCATAAGTGAAATGTAATTAATTAAGAAGAATATTGGTATCCTTTTAGCAATACCATCGACTGGGCATATGATATTATCCAAAGCTATAATTGCCAAGAGTTGAATGCGACTCCTTCAAAGTATCTTGTAATCTCGTCTACCAATTCATTTTCAATTATGTTTGCACCGGCAATCATAACTCGGGTCCTAATCATTTTCCACTCCAAGTAAATAAACAAATAAATCCTCAAGAAAAACGAAAAGCACATATAATCTTTGGCAAATTATTAACCTATTGAAAGGGTAAGGGGTTTGAGTTAATCCCAAGCTCAGCTCCCCAAGAGTTGTTGTACTACTTCCCAAGACACATCTAAGGTGAGCTCCTCCTTCTTTTTCTTTTTTTTTTTTTTTTTGTGGGGGGGGAGGGTGGTGAGAGAACATTTATGGTGAGAATATTTGAAATTACAAGTATGACATCTATAAAGTAAATAAATTAATTATATTTATTAAGGGACAAATAAGGAATTATAAATATTGGCAAGGACAATATTGTCCAAAAATGTTTTCATAACTTATTCTCTTTAAGGGACAGGAATTATAAATATTGGCAAGGATAATATTGTCCAAAAATATTTTCCCAACATATATTCTCTTTTAGATAGTACGAGTAATTTAGACGTGCGTAGCACGTCATACAATAACAGAAGATTAATCAATAATAGTAGCAAAATATTTTAATTATAAATTGTTAAGCAAACAATTGTTAATTTCTGCTTGTAATTGAAATTGCAATTACAATTATTTTAGAATAGGAATGATAGTCACACAATGGTTTTCAAGTATTTGTTTTGTTCTTTCATTAGTGATGATGGTGATGACATGGTTAAAAAGAAAAAAAAAAGAAAAAAAAAGGATCTTTTAGCTATCTAAAATGTATTGACACTATTGCATGATAGTAACTGAAAGTTGGGTGGGTGATTAAAATTGAAGAATAACCTAAAAGGAATTAAAACTAACCACAATAAAAAAATGTTTTGAAGTTTAATGGCAAATAATAATGAGGGCAAAAAGGATTAATGACATGATAAATAAGGTGCAATAAGAAATAGGGGTAAAATAGGAATGGAGAGAAAAAGAAAGGGACAAAATGGGAAACTAAATGTTTTACAAAGATCCCGCGTTTTATATATAAGTGATAGAGATAGATAGATAGATTACACTGCATGCAATGTATATTTTCCTTTTGTATGTTTCATTTTTTTTTTTTTTTTAGTTAGATAAAACACATGCAATGTTATATTTCATTACAACCTCTGTTCTAAAAAGCTCGCTAGGCTTGAAGCTTGGGCGCCACACTTCGTCACGCCTTGCGCTTTATCACACATTGGTTATGCTTTTATCACACATTGTTACGCTTATGCTCACTTAAGCTCGCCTTAACGCTTTTCCACGCCTCACACTTTCTAAAACACTGATTACAACCCTTATATTTGATCAGTCATACTATTTACTTTTGACTAAATTAATGGCTACATTAATAAATTCCTGTGCAAATTATAACAGGTCCTATAAAAAATATGAACAAGGAACTTGTTCTAGTGGTAAAGCACCCCCTTACTCGTATGTTAAATCCGAGTTCGAGCCATACTACACTCCTCCCCTATAATTTGCAATTTCTACCCAAAAAAAAAAAAAAAAGGAAAGGAAAAACAAGAAGAAGAAGAAGTAACGATGATGTACTTACACTTTAGTTGTTTCTGTTACCGCGCAAGCATAACTAATAACCCCAAGTACCAACATTATCTATATGCATTTAATTTGATGTGTGTATACTTTTCAGATTGGAATAAAATCTCCGGGAACAACAATGGGAGAGGGCTCGTAGCCCGCCCACGCTACAATTGATTATGGTATGAGAGCAAGCGTGATTTGATTCGATTGGATTCTATCTCTTTCTAATTTGGGTGGAACACCAACAATATCAGAAATCACGATCAAGCCGCAACTAGAGAACGAGCTGGAGGAGTCAATTGCAATGGGGATCCATTAAATTCCAAGGTTCTTATAATCCCGGTAAGCGTCTGGGCACTTCACATCTTACTAGTAGCAATTTTCAGAGCTGGAGTGATGCAATTTAGATTGCCCAAGGTGCGAAGCTAAAATTAGGTTTTATTATTGGAACCTACAAAAAGCCTTAAAAATTTACAGGAATTGGATAAATGGATGAGATTGATTGTATGGTGAGATCCTGGTCATTGAATTCGATATCGAAGGAGTAAGTGGATGCCTTCATTTACCTCTGTGCATGATTTGTGGAAGCAATTAGAAGAGAGCCTATGGATAAGAGCAACAGTCCAATGTTGTACCAAATACAAAGTATAACATGTCTTCTTGCAAGCAAAATAAAATTTCTACACACATAGCATTAAATTTTGCACTTTGTTGACTTACTCTAAAAGGTTTTTGATAGCATTACTCTAAATGTTAAAATAATTATCATTCAATTCCAGAATGTGGATCCCCTTTGAGAAATTGGGCAGGAAGAAAGCTTTAAAGCTAATTTCAGTTCTCAATTGCAAAAGTGGTAGAAGAATACCAGTTGGGAGACAAATTACAGATTTAATTTGATTGATATAATAAGAAGTATCTCGAGGGAGACTTTGAAGTTGCCAGTCCCCTTTTTTTTCTACCAGAAATCAAAGCACTCTTTACGAAGGCGTCGAGATTTTTTGGGCGTTGTTGCTGCAGGTTGGCTACAAATTGAGTTAGAACAAGAGGGATTCCAGGAAGGGGTTCGTGCTGTTACTTTCATGCTGTTACTTCCTTGTTGCTTGCTGCTTCAATTAAATTTGCAGAATTACACTTGTATAAATAGCCAACTCAACTTGGTATGTTAAACATGGAACTGGGAGTGAGCTATTGAGAACTCAAAAGAATCAAGCGACCGACCTAAGACTCCCCCCCCCCCCCACAGGGTTCAAGAGTTCTTAAACATTTCGAACTCGCCACTAGGAGAACAGGCGATGATTCTCATCTCATGTAAGAGGCAATATTGGGAGCTGTTGCTGATGTGCAGACAACATTCATCCTCCTCTTCTCCTTCCTTCCTCTAATATGCAATTTGGGGGACTTCGCTTTAGTTACTTGTCTCTCAGATCTGTTTGTTCATTGAATACAAAAATGTATCAGAAAACAGCCCACACAAAGGGAACAAATGGCTAGAGGGATAAACAAACGAGTTGCGTTGTTATACTTGTGTGGTAAGAAAGGATTATCAAACTTGGGTACTGGTCTTGCATGGGGGATCAACGTTCGTCTTAATTGTTTCAAAGCCTTCTCTTCTTCCATCTGAAAAGCAAATGACCTTCAAATCTTATTATGGGTTGAAAGTAGACAGAATTAATATGTTAGCAGCATGGGGCAGACCAGTCGTACAATGTTGTTTTTAAACATTGGGAGACTAGTCGAGCATTTGGGGCAATCACACAGATAGTGGCCACAGTGGCAAAAAAATATCGATCCCTAACTAGTAAATTATGGTGCTTGTTAAAAATGGCAGTATTATTAGTGTGTGCATTACCATCCTTGCAGAGTCTGCCTCCTCTCTGTATCGCTTCTGCATTGCTTCTTTATCCTTAATCTGTGAAAACAATATTGACTAACAGTAAACAAAAAAATATGCTTCTTGAAAATTTGAAGGCAAAGAAAATATTAAGTATACCTTCTTATCAAATTCTGATCTATTGACAGCTCGGTGGTCGACTTGTAAATTGAATTCCTTCACTTCTGTAAGCGGCTTCCGTGCTTTTTCAGGAACTGGAATGGGATCCCTGTGATCAACAAATACGAGGGACATACTTTTCAGATTCTTCAAGATGGAATTTTTATCAAACAAAAGAACAACACTG
>CAVNYN010202970.1:0-35302 GCA_963692815.1 Nyctanthes arbor-tristis | reverse complement strand
GCATAATAATATGTTTGTGTATAGGCAAAATAAAATTTCTATTGGGAGCAATTAGTCTTAAAAAAGAAAATAAAAATGAAGAAAGTGCATCTTCTATATATTAGAATTCCTTTCAAATCTTATGAGATAATAATTTATAATTTATGGACATCGTCTAATAGATAGATATTGATTACAGATTGATAGGTGGAGGAAAATTATGGAGCATGTATATAATTATTAATTGATTTGGTGGTTGCTTGATTTTACACTTCTTCTATTCGATAATTTGTGACTTGTGAGCTACTAATAAATCTTTTGAAACAATTTGAGTTAAAATATTTCGCATTCTTCAAAATTCCTTTCAGGGCCTGTTAGGCTTCAGCCTAGCCGTGCCCCCACCTCTCTCCATCCCTGTTTCAAGTCATAAAAATGAAACATAAATGAATCTGTTAACTGTACATACTCTATCGTTTCTGTCATATACTTCTTGCATTTTTCCCACTAAAAATACCCCCAGCTATATATATATATATATATATATGGTGAGATTATCATACTATACGTACACTTAACGAAAGATTATTAAAGAAATATACACACATGAACTCACAAAGTTATTCTAATAATCTCCCGCTACATGTGTGTGGCGGGATAATTCCGCTATACGTTTAATGGGAGATCATTATTGTTTTTCCCATGCTCGCATCGATATGCATGTTCACGAGTTTTTATGCAACGATGGCGTGAGGAAACATGGGGAGGTATGAATTAGAATTAGAAATAATTTTAATAGAAACTAATGGGAAAAAAAATTGATTCTCATGGCTTGTGTAATAGAAATTAATAAAAAAAGGGAAGATCATGGTCATGGCTGATTTCATGGCTGGAAATCAGCCATGAAACCAGTTACCGTAACTCAAAATTCGACCGTATCTGATGAAATTGTAGTACATAAATAAAAAGGGGAGAAATAAAATAAAACTTTTCATATATGAATAATGTTATATAGCCTCCTGGGTGCTTGACACGAGTTTAGATTATAACTAAATGATCAGTGAAAATAAATAATTACATGAATAAATGATTCATTTGATTTAAATAATAATAATAACAACAACATATTGGTATGATGTTAGATATGAGTAGTGTCAAAAAACTTCTCATTTATTTGTCGTGCATATATGCACGTTACTTGTATTTCAAATCAAAATTATGTATATTTTAAATGTATATGATATGTATTCATACGTGTCACATGGGTCGGAAATTTTTTAAAAAAATTTCCAAAAGTTTTTGAAAAGGATTCATAAACATATAGATGAGGCAATGCCCAAATTTGGACTATAAAAGATAAATTTGAAAATTCTTCTCCTTACCACTTGACGATGCTGTCAAAATGACAAGGGATGAAAGGACACTGGACCATGCTATAGGTACTATCCTCTCCATAACCATTTTTTTTTTTTTTACAATTTGTACACGCCATAGAAATTTATTCTTTAATCTACTATGTCCCTAATATATAAAATGTGAAATTCTTATAAAATATTTAGATTTCACATTCATATATCAGTAATATATAAAGACTGGTTATATTACCACTATAAAAATTATTAGTTACACCACATTATATCTCTACCCTAATTAAAATACATTTTTTATAAACACGCCACAACTATTTTACAAAAATAGCCTGGGTCTAATGAAATCTAAGAATTCATATAACCAAACAAACCCCTCCTTTAACTTCCCCAGTCTCTGCAATGACATCCACCGATTATCACCGATAATCTCCGGCCCCTATTTGTTGCTGGGTCCAACCGTTTGTCATCTTTTCCCACTTCATTAGATCCCTTTCTCAATAAACTGTTGGAATGAAAAGCCCCCCCTTTTTTTGGTTGAAAAATCCTTTTCATTTTTTAATTTGTGAAGATCTGTAATTATATATCCATTGAAATTGATACCATATCTTAGGCACATTTAAACAATTTTTTCTAGTCTCAGCATTTGAAGGTTTTACTGCTATTCAGATTACTTTGGGAAGAAGAAAAAGTACACAAAACACTTGGGAAATCTTGAAATATGACTTATCCCTGTTGAAAATTATCTTGTGCAAATTGGGTTTCAATAACTTAATAGGTGCGCGAACTCACTTAAGAATGAAAGTCGAATCTCTTGGTAAAAATTTGCTGTTTGGTACAAAGTTGGTGGGGGAAAACAAGTGGTCGGCAGTGTCAAGATGATTTAGCAGGGTTGAATAGAAGCAATTTGATTGGGATTTGGATGTGGACGTTAATGATGGTGGAGCAACGGGTGAGGCTGAGACTAGTTGCCGGGGTTTATTTGGTTTTGTCTGCCAGAGGTAAGAGGTTTCAAACGGATTCCGGTAATATACTTAAGAAATAAGAAGCATGGTTTTTTATGTCATTTTATAGATGGTTATATTTGTAAATAAAAAAATATTTTAAAAGTGTGGTGTAATAAACAAAAATTATAGTGGCAATATAATTAGCCATATATAAAAGGTGAAATTTTTGTAAAATATTTGGATTTCACATTTATCCCTGCTTTTTTATTTTAATTCCTAGTTTGCCCTTACTTCTTATTATTACTCATTTATTTTAACAATCCATTAATTATAGTATTAAATACAGTTTAATTAATTAAGTTAACATATGGTATCTTTCAAACTAATACTTTTAGTTTTACATGCTTAAAAAATTTATGAATAAGCTAAAATAATGTGAAACTTAATATATATATATATATATACACACGTGATTCAAAATAATAAAAAACTTTTATGCATGAACACAAATAATTATTTAATTATTTTAGCTTGATACAAATAATTTCTCAAGCAACATGTTTTCTTTAGCAACATGCACAAATAATTATTTAATAATTTTTAGTGTACTATTTAATAATTCCAATATCAAGATTAATCTTTAGTGTTTATTGTATTTAATTTCAATTCAATTTCAAGATTCATCTTTGCTATAGTATTTATTGTGATTAATTTTAATTTTAACAGTTATTTCAATCAAGAATTTTGAAATTGAAATTACAATTGTAATTCTTATCCTCGACCCTCTCCTAAAACAATTATTAATGCGATAAATTGTACCTTCCATTTGAATTTTTTAATACTAAATTCTATTTTTACGGCATACCCAACATTGTTTAATTCCTTAATTTCGATTTGTCTACTATTTAATTTCAATTCTATTATTAATATTTTAATGTTTATTGTGGACAATTTTAATTCAATTCCGTGATGAAAACCAACCACAATAATAAATAAATACAAAGTAAGCATACTTCATCTCCTCAAAGTAATATTTTATAAGTATATTGTTTAAATAATACTTTGTAAGAAATCATAAATGATTATAAATCTTTTTATTGAATGAATAATCATACTATAAATTTAAATATATTTGATATTATGAACAAGCATAGGAACCAAATGGTCCAAAATTTATTATTTTATTGTACTAAGTTTTTGTAAATTACATTATATGTTATCATACATTACATTATATGTTATTATACAACGTGCAACACACGTTTTATTTACTTGTATATATTGAAAAGGAGAATGAGTGGGAAACTTTTGATTTCTCATTTCACCTCTGCTTTTACTTCCTAAGTTGCTTTTATACCCTTATTTAACATTTAACTCATTTTAATTTTTTAATTAATATTTTTAATGAATTCATGAATGACTTTAACCTATTCATCTTCCACACAAGTGTCTTTCAATTTTTTTTATGCTTTCAATGTTTCATCAAAAAAGCTAGTCTATATATTAATTAAATGAAAGGAACTTACAATACAATCTTACCGCAATTTTCCTGTCACTTTTTCTAAAAAGTAGGTATAATTTGGTCTTCTTATTTAGACATGCGGTAATCGGTGTGGTAAATGCTTTTTGTATCCATTTTTTTCTACTCGAGTTATCTTCAAAATTTTTGAGTTATCTTATCTTTATAATTCTATCTTATATTCATGATTCTATTTTCGAGTTATCTTATATCATTTTTTAAAATTTTTCTTTTATTCTCATGAAAATCCAGCAATCAAGATTATCTACCATTTTTTTTATTGAATTAGATTGGATTTTGTATATGGAGTTAAACTGCCAATAAGACACAGTCACCTCATATGTCACACGTAATGTGGCTGTTTTCTATTAGCAGTTAGACTTCATACACAGAGTCTGATCTGACTCAATAGTAATCAGCCAAGATTATCCCCTCCATGATTTGGAACAGATTATTCCAAACATCTTCCCCTCTCTATTTAAGGGTTTGATAGCTAACTAAGATATTATTATACTATATGGGTCTTGGTGCACACAAATAAAGTTAATAGTTTATGATTTTTATGAATTGATTATTTATATTATATGAAAATAATATAATAAAATATTATGTTTAAACAAATATATGATATTATACTACGATATATCAAATTAGATTATTTTGAATTATTCTTTCTGTGCATCGAATATGTGAAAAACTAGTTTAATGTTAGTTGAAGAAAAAATGTAATTTAATGTAACCAATAAATCATTTATCATAATTATTATAAATTTAGAAGTTACATGATTCAAATTCATTGTGCATGTTTAGTTACTTTAAAAATGATAGAATCTAAAAAGAATAAATAATGAAATATAACATTGAATAAGCTTTCTTTACATTTTTATCAAGCATCTCCAATGCTTAACTAAGGTCATAGGGTTGTAAGGATGAGAGAGATGAAGAGAGATGATTATTTTAATTGAATGTAAATGAAAAGAGGCATAGGAAAAAAGAGAGGAAAAAATGAAAAAGAGAAAAGAAATATATAGAAATTTAAAAATAATTGTGGAAAATATAGAAATAAAGGTGTGTTTTTATTTAGACTTTACGAAGACTAAAGAAAAATTAGTGTAAATGAATAAAAAGTGATCAAAAAAAAAAAAAAAGAAAATTCAAAGAAAATAGAAAACATGTGTGTAGACTAATTATTTTTGTGTCTCTCCTATTCCTGGACCTTCTTCTTAGACTTGGACTTTGGAGATCCTCTCATGTATCCCAACAAAATTTGAAATAGCATTATAATTTTAAATTTTAAATGCATATACATATTTACATTTTTATATAAGACGTGCTACACACGTACTTATTACTCGTTCCTTCATAAACATCAAAATACAAGATTTCACAAGATAACACCATGTGCGCAAAATTCAAAACAAATTGTAATAATTGTAGTACATAAAGATTTATTCAAGAACACTGCACCCACCATTCACACAAATCATGGTTTCTTCAAATCAGCACTTTCTAGCAACAAGAATAAAAATGAGCAAATAACAATTGATGATTATTACATACTCGAGTTTTTCTCATAATAACAGCTTTGACTCCTTTTTTAAGGAGCCCTCATTTCTAGATATATCTAGATATTATATGCTTAAATACATCCACGGTCTTCACCTTAGAAAATTTGCTATAATTTAAGTAGAGTCTCATAAGTTAAGAGTACAAGTAGCAAGAATAGATAGGGAAAACAAAAGCTTCGACTGCCATAACAGTGCATCTTGAAATCATCTGAGTTCAAAAATTCATGAACAATGTGTGGCACCTCCATTTCCCGCCAGAGTCAAAAGATCAAACAAGTGACACGAGAGCACAGACCTAAACCGAATCCTATACAATACTAGGTGAATTTATTTAGATAATAAAAGCATGATCTACCGATGAGATGCTGATCACGTCACAAAAAGAAACTTCATATCAGCCTCTGTCAGTTTTGCCAGAGCCTCGGTAGAGCCCCCCACAGTCCTGTAATAGAACAACAAAGAATATGAGAAACGTGCTGCGAATAGCACCACCAGACAGGATGGTTGGAGAGTGAACTAACGGAACTATATCCAGGAGGCACTCATTCCACTTCCACATTTGTATGTTAAGACGCAAGAAACATTTTAAAGCAGATTTAAATAGCAGCTTGCAAGAGAATCTAACTTACCCTTCAAACACTAATTCTTTCTTCTCTTGCAACTTCAAGATCCTCTCCTCGACTGTATTTTCGATGACAAACCTCACAATCCTAGTATAGAACAATATAATAATTACTAAAAGCTTAAAGGGCTTTTGTGACCTATTTTAATAAATCAGATATACATCAGAAAGCAAAATTACCTGATTGGCTTGTACTGTCCTATTCGATGGATTCTATCTTGGGCTTGTCTTTCCACAGCAGGATTCCACCAAGGATCCATCAAAAAAACCTAGCAATGTCCAACAGAGAAAGGACTATAGACTAAGTTAAGCAGTACAAGCTAAAAGTACAAATGCATCAAAATCACAAACAGCATAGGGATTCCTTCTTTCAGGCTAGCAAAATAAACAAATATAACATTGTTTTATAACAAAATTACTGATGTTTGTCTTACATATGAGACCTCGTGCATGAGAATTGGGGGACTTTGAAACAATCCCAGGTACAGAGAAAAATCTATTTTTATGAGAATTGGGGGACTTTGAAACAATCCCAGGTACAGAGAAAAATCTATTTTTATTTATTCTTTCTGGGGTGGTTAATCATTTCCTACCTATTTAATCCTCTAAAATTTTAAGGTCTCTTGCAGATGTAAGTGCAGTTAGATGTGAAATGAATTAAGACGTAAGAACAAGGCAAGGATATATAAATAAACATCTGAAACCATCACGCCCTTAGATTTAACACAGAAAACAGCTAATTAACCACAAAAAGGAGTCCATACATTTGATGCCACTGTAAGATTGAGTGCAACACCTCCCGCCTTCAAGCTCATAAGAAATATTCTGCAATCAGCATCTTCAGTGAATCTTGTGATGGCAGCATCTCTAGCAGCCAGGGACATAGACCCGTCTAATTGTACGCAGTTTACACCAGACTACAAAGAGACATAAATCAAGTTTTCTGTCTTCTATATGTGAATAAAACAAAACCAAACAAAACCATATGATGAACCTTTTCAAGAGAGTAACGTATGAGATCCAGAAACGAGGTGAATTGGCTGAAGACAATTCCTTTAGCAGAGCCATCCCTTTCGACCATGTTTCTAATTTCCTCCCTCTGATATATTAACTCAAAATGAGAAAATGCAACAGGCTAAACATAGAACATAATGAGACCAAAGTAGAGATTTAAGAAAAAAGAAAATTATTACAGCATAGAATGGATGGATAGCCTCAATATACCTTTTAAGTGAAAAGCAATTGTTACTTCCTACCAAATTTGTGGAGTTAGTGTTTGCACTCAGAAGTAGGACTACCTTAAATCATTTAGAAATAACCACTAGTTTACTAATTTTAATTCATCCCATCACCTTGAAGTCCTATTGTCTAGTCTTTTCAAGTTGGGGAAGCTGGATCAGATAGAAGGGCCAATCTCCCAGCAGAAACAGAAGGGATAACCATTGCGCTTATTCCAGGCAAAATGAATGTAGCTTTGATAAAAATACTTCCCTTGTACGCTAAGCACAAATTTCAGAAACAAAAAACAGTTAGGTTATCTACATTTGAGCATAAGATCCTACAAGTGGAAAGGCATTCAGCGACCTGGTAGAAGGTGCGAGTTAATAGTAGGATGGAGAAAAGATACTCATGCAATAAATAGCTAGCTAGTGAGTCTTACAGGGACCGTAGATCATTATGCCTTTATCTAGTTGGTGTCATTATGATATATATATATGTACTACCTAAGCTAGTATCACGCTTCCTCCATCCTTCAATAGTTGCTAAATATTACAACTCGAAAGATAAAAGTACATCTAGGTGGATTAAAAAGGGAAAGAACAGAACTTCCCACTCCCCCCTATTTTTATCTCTTTCTATCCTGCAAAAGATTTACTCTTTAGGGGGTGGGTGGTGGATCAGAATGGGGGTCTTTCAACCTTTACATACCAAAGCATCTATTTTTGTGCTTGTCCGGAAATCTTTAAGCTGAATCCTATTCAAAATACTAGAGGGCCTGAACCCTCTAACCGTGGTTCTTGCATTCTGCTCCTTGACATTCTGCTCGGCAGTGAAATCAACAGTCAATGGCTTTGAACACGAAGGGCAGGAGGCCTGTCCCTTGCTAGTAGAATAAGCAATCAGACAAGATCTGCAGAAGATGTGTGCACATGATGTCGATCTGAAGAAATGCCAAATACATATTGGATAAGAGATACAAAAATGATCACAAAGAAGTGGTAAAGCAAGAGAGAAATCTTGTGGACAGTCCATGGCCAACGTGGAGAAACACCGAGATCAGGGAAAAAAATAAATTACAGAAACCAATCTTAACAAGGCAATACACTGCAGAAATACATATGGAATAGGATGCTTTATCATTTCCTTCAAATATCAGTAAATTCAGAGCAAACTTGATAATCATTGCCTGGATAATGAACAAGAAAGAGTATCAGCTTTTTAAACATTTAAAGAAACTCAACTATCTCCTTAAGCAATAAGTTAATCAAATACCCATATGTATTTATATACGTATAACCAGATTGTTGCTGCATAACCAGATTATTAAAATACCCAGAATCCCCAATGCACCTGCCACCAAGAGAGAGAGAGAGAGAGAGAGAGAGAGAGAGAGAGAGAGAACTCCATGGAGTACCAATATGGATGTTCAAATAACATTCAGAAGGAAATGAACTAATATATGATGTATATGTTCAAAAGCCATCCCAAATATGCAAATCCAAAAGCTGAATAATTATCGATCATTATTTTCTATTCAATGCCAACTACAACTACATGCGCACGCGCAAACACACACACACATAACACCTGTACCTCACTTAGGATAACATGGATATCAAAAAGTACTTTATTATAGCTTCAGGGCAATTTGGAATAAGCAACCCAAACTTGGAAGATGCTAAAATGAATAAATCCAAAGATGAGTAGTTTACTTCTGTCATTTTTTTACTTTTAACCTGGTTCCTAAATCCCATGGGAATGGCCAAAAAACAAAATAAAAAATGTAATAAAGTTAACGACTTACGACAGGATCTTCTATGGAATCGTGACACAGACTACATTCTTCACCATTGCCCACATCAACTACTTTACCCTTCCTCTCCATTGCTGTAGTAGAATATTCCACAAGATAAGGATGATCAACCGCCTGTCATGGTAAGAGAAATGAATTAGAATTACAGAATAATCATGAGTAGCAGAATTATACTTGTCAAGACAGACCAAATTCTAATTGAAGCAATAGCCATCACACATAATTGCATGTGCTCCCAAGATTCCTACCAATCTTGGTAAAAAGAGTTTACTCCCAAAATACTTTTAAAAATATATTAGTTAAAGTATCAAGATCACAATAGAGCAGAGGATCCACAACCTGTCGAAGTCGCGTTAAAAGATCAAATATGTGAGCATAGTTGTTCATCACTGTTCCTGCATCAACAAATCTGCAAACAGATATACATATTGAAACCAGCAAATATGAACCTCGAAAAGAATCAAATTCTTACATTATCAGCAAAGAAGTGAAATCATCCAATGTTGATAGTAATTCAACAGTGAATAAAGCAGAAAGGGAAAAAGTGAAATAAACTCACAACAGACTTCAATTCTCATGTATGCATATGCAATTAATAATTGATTGCAAAACACATACCATATGAAGGTCCTAAATAAGAATACAACATAAACGAATACCTCAGGAAGACTTAACCAGGCCACATCAATTTGAAACTTCAGTTCAGCATCATTCAAATACAAGCAACTTGAAAAGCAATAATCATTGAACACATGAAACTTGAAAAAGACCAAAACAGACAATCTAAAGCAATCATTGGCTAACAAAGTAGCAACCAGAAACATCATGAACAAATTCTATGAGAGGTTCAAATGAAATAACCATAAATACTTTCAAAGAGCCACATATATATGGAGTGCTGCATACCAGAGATTAACAGAAATTCAACCATCAAACCTACAACCAGATAGGCCAAAAGAACAAAGATGGATATTAGAAGACATACGTATCAAACTGTGCCCGACTCTCATTGTACATTGAGGTATAATAATCATCTTCTTTAATGTCCAAAGCATCCCTCCTCAAGACAACCTGAATTAAAATTAATGAGAAATAGATAGCACAGATTTCTAAATAGATGAATTACATACTAGCCTCAGAAACATACAATTCTAGGAGGAAGTGCTAGATCAGCAGCCCTTCCTTTTTTGGTACGTCTCAACACTAAGCTTTTCAGAATTTTGTGCTTTAACAAAATCATAGCATGCTTCCCAAGCCCAATATTTCCATAACTCTGTATTGGTGTTGAAATATACTGGCCCAAAAAAAAAAAAAAATTAAAAAATTCTCAGGACACAAGGTACACTAAAAATTAACTCATGAGAAAAAAAAAGACTAACGGTTACAGAATTAGTAACTCACTCTGTTCCACCAGCAAAAATGTCGTACAGATTTATGAGGGCAGTTTGGACATTCTGTTGAGGTACTGTATAAGGTTGAAAAATACATAATTGTAAATAAAATATTCGGAGACGTGGAATACATAAAAAGCAAAGAAATCTAACACGTCAAGTTTACTAAAGTTATAAGAGCACAATTAGTAATTTTTTTCACCTACCCCCATGGGGGTAGGTGAAAATAACTAGCACAATTAGTGTTGGGGAAAAACCCCCCAAATAATGTGTCTAGTAGAAGGGGAAAAAACCTATATTTGGGGGGGCGGACGGGTAAATGAGGGGCCCAATCCAATAAAATACTCTTTTCCCCCCCACTCCCACTCCCCTTCCAATCCAATAAAAAAGCCGCCACGTGTCCAATTCATATCCCCCCTTTTTCCCCCTATACATTATTTAGAAATAGGTTTTTTTCCCCTGGTTTTTCCCCTTGGCTTTTTCCCCTCAACATTAATCTTGCTCTAAGGTCTCCATATGCTGCTTGATGACAGCAATTATAAACTGAATCAACTTAACAGACAGAGTCTCACATAGCAATAGGGATATAGTAATAAAATTATAACATGAATAAAAAAGAAGGCTCTCAATGAATGTGGTCAAATTCACACTTAAGATGGCATGGAATAGCTTCCTTGTTGCCTGGGGAAGAGATAATATCAAGTTGTGCACTCATGGACTGTGAAGCACAGAAAGATGACATTAAGAATTCAATAGAAGACTATACAGTACATACATTATGAGAGCAAGGAAATACCCAGAACACAATTTTTTGGCACAGGCAACAAGGATAACAGAATAAAGAAATACTATGTTAGAAATTTAATACAAAACAGCATAGAGCATTGTTCGTAATGTCAGGGGCGCTAAGAAAGAATATTGCTCCTGACATAAATAAATATAAGTTCTCCAGCAAGTTGTTGTCAATTCATTGGGAGGCAAATTAACATATTTCAAGACAATTCAATTTAATATTTGCACCAGTATACGCATTGTTCCTTTCCCCAGATATTCTTTCCTTTCTCTTAGGCTTTGGGGGTTAGAAAATGGGGATTCACATAATTTAGTGGCACAATTTATTTTAACAGTTAAAAAATAATGGAATACTTTAACAATACCTATAATCTAGTGAACGACAATCACAGTCCTTGCAGAAGTAATAAGAGTAAGGAACTATCTGTAGAAAGCGAACCTGCAATAATGGAATTATCTTTTGTTATATCTAATATAAAGTTGCACGGCCAAGACTAATATACTTCCAGAAACAACTTACAAGTGAGTAGAGCTCTCCAACGCGATTCTGGAGGGGTGTGCCACTTAAAGCCCATTTATATGAAGACTCCAATGCAAGAACAGCTCTGGTTGTATTACTGCGCCTG
Source organism: Nyctanthes arbor-tristis (assembly GCA_963692815.1). Classification (NCBI taxonomy): domain Eukaryota; kingdom Viridiplantae; phylum Streptophyta; class Magnoliopsida; order Lamiales; family Oleaceae; genus Nyctanthes; species Nyctanthes arbor-tristis. Next base: position 23,460 of record CAVNYN010202970.1, on the reverse strand, counting down.
TCTTTTATATAGTGAGCCTGTGTCAGAAAATACAATCAGTCAACAAGATAGATTTAAACAAGTGTCTTTTAAGGAAACAACTGGAAGAGCAGAAAACTCAACCAATAGCCTGAAAAGTAGAATGATCAAATGAACAAGTGCAGCCAATGATGGGGGCTTGTACTAGAAGAATAAAAATATGAAATAATCATGTCTCTGAGCTAAATAATCATGTCTGTGCGCAAACACACACATATAGAGCTAGATAGAGATAGACAGAGAAGTAAATTTCAACCACGAAAATCTTAAAAACAATGGGCAATGAACTGGAACTAGAAGATTCAGCTCAGATATAGTTGACTGGTACACCGTCCCAGTCCATTGCATCCAATCACCAACTCATCTACTTCATATGCTGTCTTATATGAAATCAACATGGACCATTAAGATTTGATAAAAAAGGTCTCCTGCCCCTAAAAAAAGGGGTATATAAGCATGTTTATTCATAAATGATCCATTTGAAGGTTCCAGCCTCTGCCACAGCCCCAGAGCTTTAATGCATGACAGGAAAATCAAAGACTCAGGCATGAAATTCTTTACCAACAATAGTCCTAACAAATCTCCTTTGTAAGTTGTAACATTAATATTTTACAACCTCAAAGTAGATACAAAACAAGCAAGTGCCCTGCAGGAATCTATAGGCTATAGCAGATTTATCCAGCAAGAAGTTAATGGGCAGTGACTTGCAAGCACTCAATTGGGAAATTCTTCCATCCAGTGATTATTACAGTACAGGAATCTTTTAAGCTAAAAAATTGGTTAAAGCTTCACATCTAATCCTGATTACAAATTAATAGATAAGGGGCTCCTTGGGATTGAAATCCCAAAGAGTATATTTAAGAACCAAAAAAACTAATACCTTATCTTCATCCAAAATGATACGACACCATTTCACAGAATGCAATATAGATTTGCCTGATGGAGCTGAAGTTTCCGTTCCATTTCCAATATCTTTCTCACCATTACAATGCTTTCTACCTTTCTTGGAATTTCTCTTCTTAGTTTCGACCACAGAATTTGGTAAGATCTTCTGCTTATAATCTTTCCTCTTCTGCTTTGACTGCTTATCGGTCTTTATAGCATCAGGTCCACAAAAATATTTCAAGTGAATTTTCAACTTGTGATCATAGAATAGTTTTCCACACCACTGGCATTTCTCTTTGGGTGGCATCAAATACTTCCTGTAGTCAGCCTCAACAATTGAATACGTAGTTATTACAAAATCATACTCAGAAAACTGGTACATATTCCTTTCTCTGTTAGCTCCATGATAAACAAGCACCTTTGTGCTTCCTTTCGAAGTGAATCGATCAATCTCACTTACCCACTGCATCACAGCAACCACGGGGCATACAACAAGAGTGCCTTTAATTACTGGCATCTCAGAGGATGATGTAGAAGTCGAGGATAAGTCATTCCCGTATATTGCTGAGCTGAGTTCTCGTTTGGCAAGAACAAGTGATATTGCCTGGATTGTCTTGCCCATTCCCATCTCATCTGCAAGGATGCCTCCTCTAATAACAGATTCTTCTTGCTTCAAAGACCAAGCTAACCATTCTTTTTGGTACCTCAGCAATGGCATTATCAAGTTGGATGGAGAGTCAACCGTTTCAGCTACCACGTCATTCTGATTGCTCAAGTCAGTGTCATTCGACAAATTCTCTGCAATCCATTTATCATTCTTCTCTTCCAAGACTTCCCACATTAGTATAGGTCTGTCATCTTTCTTCTTCTTATTCTTCTTCTTTCTCCCTATTGCCCTGTCAATAGCTCCAGCAAGATTAAGCTCCAACATGTTCCCCTCTTCTCCCACAATAATCCTATCCAGTTCTCTTTCTCCCTCTCCTTCCACCACGTCATACTCTACTTCACGGCTCTGTTCTCCCCCATTCTTGGAGGGGTTACTTTTCCTCTTCTTTGAAACTCTAGGCTCAAAATCATCATCACTAACTTCCATCACAGCATCCTCTTCTGATTCTTCATTACTCAATGCATCATAATCAGCATCCGCCTCCATGACATCTTGATCATCATCAGAGACCTCTATCACTGTGTACTCCAAATTCGTGTTGCCTACAATCACTTCCACAACCAAATTTAATACCACCAAACAAAAAACTACTCTACATACCAAAAATCACGTAATGTATATACTGTTATAAAAACATGTCTGAGATATAATACACAAAAAAAAGGGAAAAATTACGGTTTCTGTCGAAAGGGGACAAAAAATTACAAAAAAGGAGAAATGAACATATAAAAAGGAATCATACCTTTGGAAGAAGAAGCGCCATCATCGCGAGATCGAAGCTTCATTTTGCTTATCGATGGGTTAGAAAACAGTGAAATTAGGGTTTTCTCGTGCCAAAAGAAGAAAAAATAGCTCTCAAAATCTGTCGTATTATTCATAGAGAACTGAAACGTACCGAAGAAAACTCGAAGAATTGAAGTAGAGGGGTCCCTAATCTATAGCGTGTAGAGCTGGCAGATCCTTTCGTAACTCATGCTGATCTTTTTGTCACTGTTGTTGTTGTTATATCAAAATGTTTGGTAACTGCGACAAATTATAATTTACATTATAATCTGTCACACAATAACATTTTATTAGTTTCATTTTTTTCAAAAAGTCAAAAAGTAAAGCCAAGTAACAATTGTTTACTTTTTACAAAAAAAACTAATAAAATGATGTCATGTTACAGATTATAATCCAGATTATAATCCATCTTCTTGTCAAACACTTTATATATTTACTAGAATTTATGTTTTATTTTATAGCTATACCACTTTTACGGTAGAATTTGACCATAAGATTGTGATGAGATTAGATGATTTTTGAACACTGAATTTCTTGGAATAAAGTTGAATTGGCAATCATTTGCCCATTTTTGCATCACCAGGAGAAAAATCTCTTTTAAATTGGAAAAGTATAACAGCCAAAATTTATGTGTCTAATTTGGGGGGTCAAATAAAATATTCCCCTATATGTCTATATTACCCTCTAAATTTTCCCTTGTACATTATTTGAAAATATGTTTTTCTCACTTATTTTTTCACTTTGACTTTTTTCTCCTCATCCTTTTTTACCCATTAAAATTGCACTAAGTAGGGAAAAAAATTCTCCTTTTACAGTCAATGACAAGATGAAAATTTTCCCACTTTATTCTATTCCAATGGGGTTCCAGCCTCGATGAAGCAGAAATTTTTGGCCCTCTGGGGGATGTGGAGCATGGCAATAAAACTTTGCCTCGACTTGGATCATAGACAAAATGTTTAACTTAAAAAATCAACGCAAAGTAAATAAAAGATCTAAAAAATAAAAAAGTCGAGTGGCTTGAGAATGGACTTGGCCTATTTTAGATAGGCACGTTGGTGGAGTTATGTCAATGCAAACATTCCGCTGCAATAATAAAAGTTTAAGCTTTTTATAAACTTTTTCTCATATATGTAACTAGATATATCAAAATTAATGCATGTGTTTCCCAAATCCATGTGGTCGTAGCAGTGGTCGTAGCTTGATGCAAAATAAGGTCAGTTTCAATTTTATCTCTGTTAGTTCAAATATATATCATAGAATTTGCATGGGAAAATGGGAATTTTTGGTAGGATAGATGACACAAGGGGAATGCAGAAGTGATAGAGCTTACAAACAAAAATTGGATTTATAAATCAATTGAGATTAAAAGTCAAATTAATAATCAAATCTAATGTTCTAAAGGTTGAAAAAAAAAAATTCAAACAAGATGTGGGACAAAAAAAAAAAAAAAAAACCACTCCCTTTACAAAAATTCACATTTTTTTAGACCAATGAAAGTGAGTTACTTAGACCATATATTTGCAATGATTATTATTATTAAAAAACTATAAAATAGTATCTAGTTGGCATGAAATACCACTATGAAATTATTGAAAATAAAATATGTATAGAAACGATTGATTACGGATTGATTCAAGCGGTCCGGCTATGGAAATCTCACATACCCTCTTACAAAACTCAAACTTTCACGTGTCTGTACAACATTGGGTATTGAGATCGGTGTTGGGATCCTAGCACCCAATATTGTATAGACACTTGATAGTTTAAACTCTGTAAGATGGGAGGTGAGGTTTTCTTAGAAAATTACTTGATTCAAGTTACCGAACTGGAACAAATATATATGTCAAAAGATTTGAAAAAAAAGACTAGAGACGTGTTTGTTATTAAGGCTACAGGTCAGGGACCTTCAATGCAAATTTTGGGTGAAAGAAATTTCGCGGCAATTTTGGACTTGCTTTTCTGTTGGTAGTGGGAGGATTGCCAGCGAGTCACCAAATGACAATTATACCCACTCATCTTCCCTATGTCACAAAGACCCAACTTTCAATTTTCATCACTAAGGTTCAATATCCACATTTTTTTTTTAAATGAAGAAGATCATATTAATACCCAAAAATGGTACCTCACAAAAGGGGGATAAAATATCCACATTGTTGTTGTTAATTTAACTAGTCATATAATATAATAAAATAAGGTATTGTTAGTTGTTAAATACTATGTAAGTATGATTAATTTAACTATTGATTTTAACACATAGACGGTGTAAAACTAATCATTACAGTGCAATGTTAAGTCAAGAATTGCCTTGGTCAAACTAATTCATAACTTATAACTCATATAAAACATAAAGAAAAAAGACGATTGAATCACATAAGTTGTTAAGATTATTGTTAACTTTAACAATAAATTTAATAAGTTGTAAAAAAAAATATTTTAACAACTTTATTAATACCCACCAACGTAATTACATTTTTGAGTTGTTGACTTCATTTATAACTTGATTTAACACTATCAATACGAAGGCTTTTAAAAACACCTATTTTACTTGTATTTTACATCTTACCACGTTTTATACTTTATCATACATTAATGTTTATATGTGTACCTTAACATGCTTGTTTTTCAAGACTCACATTTTTTGGAACACTACTTCGGTGCAAAGTTTAATGTCAAAAGTTTATTGATGAGGGAGATACACACAACAAATTAAGTGGGCCATGTACTTATCTATTTTTTCTTTCTTTTTGTTTTAATCATTTTTCTCTCTTTTATCTCACTTTTCACATGTCATGAAAAAATAAATATTCACCTTCACCTTTTCTACTACTATTTCATCATTATTTTTAAATTTTCTATATATCTCTCATCTTTTTCAATTTTTTCCTCTTTTTTTCTATACATCCCTTTCCATTCACTCTAAGTGCCTGTTTGATTCAATTTATGGTAGTTGATTTATAAAGAGAATTTATTAAGATGTGAAATGAATGGTGTAGATTTAATAGAAGTTTGAAATTTGTGGTTATAAATGAGTAGTTGTCAAATCAGCAGTCAAATTAGTAGTAGGTAGGATTATAAAGTATTTTTTATAAAGAGGATCAAATAGGGGCTAAATTATAATAATCATATTCTCTCTATCTCTTTCGTCCACACCACCTTATTACCATGACTGCGTATTAGAGATGCATTGTGACACTCTCCATATGGGACTGGGCCGTAAGCCCAATTACATCAAGCATCTTGCCCAAATAACGCTTACGCCCAATCGTTGAGAGAATCTAAGTCCAACCCAAGTATTAAAGTATATTGTATATTTTAATATATATTGGCGTAACTTGGTTAAGTCCCAATAACATAGTTAACTTCGTTAAGTGTCTCAAATAAATGGGCTAGAACGACACTAGGCCCAAAGATCTAATTTAGGTCTTAGTTAAGTCCAAGTAGGTACAAGTTTTAAATTCTTAAGCCCAAAGTTAAGCGCAACTTGTTATATCTTTAACTATGTCGGTATATATACATGTATTTATACTAGTTTAAGCTTATTAAATCAATGAACATCTCAAATCAGTTTTCATGCTTCCCCCAAAGGGTCGTGCTGTAATGTGAAAAATATTTTGAATATATTGTCTCTTTTACCAAAGGAAACTAAAGAGGGTAAACCTCTGGCGTTCGTTGGGAGGTATACATACCCTCCAATAGACATATTCAAGTTTTTAAATTAACATGCATGATCAACAACTAAAATAAGTCATCTATTAAAACACCAACAGTTAGGGTCCATTCCTTACATTATAGGGTAGCTTTAAACAAGTCCAAAAGTGGCTGTTTCACATGTGGTTGGTTTTACATCAAAAGTGACCCATAGTTAAGTTATGCTAAATATTACATAACCAAGTCCGCATAGCACTAGTTAAAACATCCTATATGCTTATCCAAGGTAAACTCATCCCTATTGAAATGAGCTCCTGAGATGTTACAAAACAGATCGGATAGCAATGAGTACCAACATAATAGTAAAGGCCAGGATGTTCATCATAATAACCACATGTCGCTTTCTTCCATGTACGTACTTGGAGAGCGATTGAGAGACGTCAACCAATCACTTGTCGTGAGTTTGAAGTAACCACAGTTAATCATCTACAAAGTGTGTAGAAAATATAGGGCGAGTTTCATAAGAAACCCTTCGAGTAAGTGTCTGTTTGATCCTCTTTATGTAATTGACTTCAAAAGAGGAAATTATAATGAGGTGAAATGAGTGGTGTAGATTTAACGGAAAATTGAAATTTGTAATTATAAATGAATAGTTATCAAATCAATAGTCAAATCAGTGGTAGGTGAAATTATAAAGAGATATATTAAAGATGTTCAAACAAGCCTAATCTATTATACATGCATCAATAAACACAAAAAGATCAAGGGATTCAATAATGATAGCAACCTTGAACAAGGTTCCAAGGATTCAATCAAAACCTAGATCAAAGTTCGATCAAAGTTCAATCAAAAGATCCAATCAAAAGGGCCTAAGATCACCAATTATTCAACCATGCCCAAGAGCGCTTGTAGCAACAAGCTTCACATATCAATTCATATAATTTCCATAGTCATAATCAATAGATTTAGTTGATACCACAAGGATCTTGATTGACCCCTATCAAGACCCCCACAATTAGAGCAAAAGCCTAAAACAAACACAATGTTAATCATATATAGATTCGGAATCATAAGTGCGCTCATGACAAAGGAACAAAAAGGCTAACATATCAATTCATTCAATTCAAAACAACGGGCATGTTGAGTTCGTGGCAATGATCTTGTCAAATGACAAATAGGGACTTACTCTCCAAGAATCAAACAATATTCTTCAAGGAATCATAGAGTACAAGAAGGAATGGCAAAGAAAAGTTCATTAACACAAATATAATCTTGCTACTCACTCTTGGTGGTTGTATATCCATGCTAAACCCCAAATCAAAACAATCAAATACATAGATTCTTAGTTTGGCTATGATTTTGCAACTCAGAGGTGTATTTACCCTGAGCAGAATACATTGAATATCAAAAGCATGCATTTATGGAGCGTGAGAAGTTAATTACCAAATCTTCTTCACAATATGGTCCCTGTTAACTCCAACTGCAACTCCTACGTGGTGTTTTCGGATTTCGGATTTTTCAATGGGTAAATGCACAAGAACAGGAGTTAACTTTTAGGGTTATTAGGCTTTATGTGTAAAAGACAGAGGTTAACTTTAAATTTTCATTTTTGGAAGCTTCACTAGCTGTGTGTATGAGGTTTTTGCAGCCTTGAGAAGCTACTTCATCTCCCAAAATACAAGAAAGATCTCTAAGGAATGCGTGTTGGGTTTTGAACAAGTATTGCCCCTTGTGGTGACACTTGTCTAGCATACACGATCCTTAAGAGAGGTCCAGTGAGAGCTTAAGGATTACACACATAGACTAGATATTTTTAGAGTTCATATTATTATTATATTGCTTTCGGCTAGCACTTATTGTGTTCAAAGTATCAAAAATTATCCAAGGCCCAAAATAAGGATAGAAAATACTGCATCTAAAAGGTATACATACCTTCATCGAATTTCAATTATTTCATTATTTTGGAAAATTTTTGAAAATTCCTAATTTCTAGGGTATTACGTGTATGGTGGTAGTCATCGGGTAATGTGACAATTAGAAAAAGATATGCTTACTTGACATATTAAATACTTGACATTGTCATTGATAATGTCATCAAATACCTAATAATAATTTACCAAATATACAATGTGGAAAAACAGATCATTTGAGATGAGAAATGTTGAACATGGCACAAATTAGTACTTGCAAAAAATAATGCTCATTATTCTAAGGTAAAGTGATCATATCCAACTTAGCTAGTTAGTTTAGTAGTGTTTATCATCATTTTTATTCATACCAACTATTGTAATTATTTAATATATTCTCGCAATAGATTGATATTCAGATCATAAATTGTCTTCTACGAGCACTAGTGAGCTGAAAGAGACTTCGTATGTTATATTTTGTTAATCGTTAAACTCTTTCATTATGAGCTTGTGATATCTTGATATAACTATTGTACCTATATTTCTTTGTAATAGAACAATGGATTTTCTCTTGTGGGCACCTTATGATTAATTTCTAAAGTTGAGATTGTTAATTTACTCTGCATTTTTTCTTTTTATTTTTTATATCATTTCTTTATTTTCTCAGAGGTCTTTAAACCATAATAATTTCTTCAGTACAACGAGAAGCCAAAGCCAAAGGCACTCAAAAAAGGCTCTACAAATAAAGCAATATTAAAAATATGTGTCATGACTCATATCCTACTTTGTCATGCAATTTTAGGCAATATATTCATTTTATATAAAATCATTCATATGTGCTTACACTACTTTTATGATGAAAGATTATCCTTAAGTACTTGATAGAAATCGTACTTCAGAAAAGGTTAAGCCTCGGAAACTGGGTACATTTCGGAGCTATAGCTTCACTTATATAGATGTAATGAAAGGGTGAGAAAAGACGTAGTTGTTCATAGTTTACATTTGGATTCTGAAGTAACAACTCTTTGATTTAATGCATTCTTTGGTCCTCAGAAATTATTCTTTATTTTTTGAGTAGTTCTTGTGAAAACTTGAGGAAAATGTTCCATGCTAAAGAACTTTGAGGAGAATAATAATATGCAAGCAAAGACTACGGTAGGAGTGGTGTTGGTTTTGTATTTAAAATGATGAAAATGATTGCATAAATGAGTTTCTTAATCTTTTCTTATTTTGCTTATAAATAGGCGACATAGGATATATTGAGATTAAAATGTTAAAGGAAAAGCCTGACATTCAAAGCCACATAAAAATTTGTGTTATTTATTAAAGTTTTTTCATAATTTAATTTTTTTTGTTAAATATATGTTTTATGTTTATCGGATTTGGTTCATTAGCTAAATTGTACTATATATTGAATCATAAAATATTTTTTAATAACGATCCAAATTACAAATATTAATATTTACTTTTATTTCTTTGTTATCAACCTCTAGCGACTTGCATTGTTTGCTGATTTTTTAATAATTTTTGGTCTTGTCATTTAGACTAGAAACTTATATTCAGTATTTTTACTATTTTTTAGTTAATTATCTCAGATTAATCAAACCATATTTGAAATATGATTTACCTACACTATTAGTGGATAAAGAATTTTGTTTTTAAAGGAATTGGATTTCATTGAATTAAAATAAAGAGATACAAGATAAGATGGATAGGCCGGGACACAACAAAAGACTAAACGGGCCAATCCCACAAATTTAGAGAGAAGAAGAATTACTTCTTCATTGAAGAATATGGAATCAAAATCTATTTAATACAAAGAGTATCAGATATTTAAACACATAGAAAAACAACTGAGCTCTCTAACAAACTAACCGACATAGGAAATAACGATATAACAGATTCAAGGACTAACTTATCAATATAGGAAAATACATGGACTAAACTGGAAAATATAAAACATATGTATTCTTCAACACTCCCCCTCAAGATTGAGAGCAAATGTTAATAACTCCCATCTTAAGCAAGGATTCCTTGAACTGATTAGGATGAATAGACTTGTTAGCAAATCAGCCAATTGCTCGTTACTAGACACGTGAACCAACTTGATAATCCCAGTTTGAACCTCTCTCGCGTGAACTAACAATCTATATCGATATGTTTTGTTCTTTCATAGAAAACTGGATTGGAAGCTATTTGCTGAACAGACTGGTTATCACAATACATAATTGCTGGCTAGCAACATGAAATTCCTAGATCCTTGAGTGAAGACAAAAACCAGACAATTTCAGAAGCTGCACTCGCCATAGACCTGTATTTTGCCTCTAATGATGACATTGACACTGTTGGTTGCTTCTTGGACTTCTAAGATATAAGAGCTTTTCCCAAAAACACATAATAACATGTGACGGATATTCTAGTATCTACACAAGCTATGCAATCAGCATCAGTGAACACACTTAACTGAGTAACTAAACCAACAGAACTAGAATTACAGCCACGAAAGAACAAACCTTGACCTCGTGTTCTCTTAATATACTGTAATATTTTGTGTACTACTTTTAGATGAGGTAACTTTGGCCTAATCAGGTACTCACTCAACCTATTCACAGAGAAGGAAAGATAAAGTCTAGTAATTGTTATATACAAGAATTTTCCTATCATCCTCCTGTATAATCCAGCATCTTCCGCATCTTCCCCTTCTTACTAAGCTTTAGGTTTAGCTCCATAGGTACTGAAGCTGGTTTGCAGCCAATAAAACCACCCTACTCAAGTAAATTCAATACATAGGACCTTTGAGATATTGATATACCTTCACCAGATCTTGCTATCTATAACCCTTCCCCCCACAAAAAAAAAAAAAAAACCCTTCAAGGCCCTAAATCTTTCAATTTACTCTTTGCATCAAGATTAGCTTTATAACCATAAATTTATAACCACAAATTTCACCTACTACTAATTTGACTATTGATTTGACAACTACTTATTTATAACCACAAATTTCAAACTTCTATTAAATCTACACCACTCATTTCACATCTTTATAATTTCTCTTTATAAATCAACTACCATAAATTGAATCAAATAGGCACTAAAATGACTTAATAGCTTCTTCATCAATACAAGCTATTGTAATGTCATCAACATATACTAAGAAAACCATGAATATAGAACCTGACCTTTTAATGAAAAGAGAATGATCAGTGGTAGTTGTGCAAATCCATCTTCCAGTAGAGCCCAGGTAAACTAGGGATTCCAATGTCTTGGGGGCTTGTTATAGCCCACGCAAGGGTTTATTCAGCTTGTACACTTGTCTTTTTTAACTTAATCATCTCTCCTTTAGAACTATACCTATAAGGAATAGTCATATGCTCCTCATCTTCAACATTACCATGAAGAAACATATTGTTAATATCAAGCTCATGCAAAAACTAGCCATGAAAGGCTACAAAGGCTAAAATCAATCTGACAGTAACCATCTTAATCACTGGGGCAAAGGTTTCATGGCAATCTACTCCTTGTAGAGTGTACCATTTTGTCACAAGCCTGCCCTTAAACCTCTCTTTGGTGCCATTAGCGTCGTACTTCGCCCCGTACACCCACTTGCAACCCACTTCTTTGTAACCTTTAGGTAGCTCTACAATAGTCCAAATATTGTCATCTTCTAAAGCCTTTAACTCTACACTTATAGCCTTCTCCTATTCAGGCTTCCCATAGCCTTGTAATAATGTTGGGGTTCTTCAACAGATGAGGCGCAACTATAACAGCAGCATAAAAAGAAGGATAAAGTCTCGTATAACTCAAGTAAGATGTAATAGGATGAGCAATAGAAGAACCACAATAATAATCTTGTAGATAAGCTGGCTTTTTAGAATTCTCTGTGATTTACTGATGGCATGAGAAGGCAATGAATTTGAAGCCAAATCATTATGAACTGGTAATACCGCCCACTGTGGGTGGGGTTACACCATCCATTTCTGACGTGGGGGTGACACGGCCAGACGTGACACACACATAGCCGCCATGTGTGTCGGCTATGTGAGATGACATATCAGGAGTGGGTGGTGTAACCTCACTCACAGTGGGTGTGTGAACATTACTCCTGGTAATCCTGCCTCTGGAAATAACTGATCCACCTCTGACTGAGAACTACCAGATTCTATAAAAAGAAAGACATTGTCATGAAACAATACATCTCTAGACATCAAAATATCTACATTTTGAATATCAAGCAATTTATAAACCTTCATTACAGGAGAACCCAAAACGCACACAAGTAGTGGATCTGTGACTAAACTTATGTCTGCCATTCAGTAAAGTAAAAACATAACATAAGCACCCTAAGACTCTAATATGTTTATAAGATGGAGGTTTGTAATAAAGCTTTTCAAAATGAGACTAAAATTAGAGCAAACGAGATGGTAACCTGTTGATGAGATGAGCAACATAAAGAATAGAAATTTCACAATATTTTAGTGGCAAATTTGACTAAAATAACAAGCTCTTTGACACATTCAACAGATTCCGATACTTCTTTTCAACTACAACATTTTGCTCTAGCCTTTTCACATAAGAGAACTAATGAAGAACACCATTTTCCTTGAAGAAATCTGTAAAGTGAAGCTTTCTTACATTATCAGTCCTTACTGCTTTAATATCCTTTCCAAATTGAGTTTTGACCATAATAAAGAATTGAGGAACTATGGTCAAAACATTAAACTTCTGTTTTAACAAAAACAGCCATGTGTATCTGCTACAATCATCCACAAGGGTTAAAAAATATTTGTATCCATCATGAGTAACTTGATGAAAGGGTCCCCAAATATCCATGTACATTAATTGAAAAGATTCATTAGTAAATTGTTATTACAAGTAAAGGCCAATATCCTTTGTTTAGCTAAATGGCAAATATTATAAGGGGAATAATTAATATTATAAGGGGAATTATTATTCTTCTTATGATTGAATACAAAAGAGCTGTCTACATTTTGCTTGACTAAAAAGAATAGATGTTCAAGCCTCTGGTGCCACAAGTCTTCAAAAATAGCAACTACAACTTAAGCAATAATATTTGACTTTATTCTTGAGTTATCTCTTTGAAACTTTAGCTAGTATAGATTTCCAAGCCTTTTACCCCTCCCATCTGAAAAAGTTGTAGCTGGTCCTGAACCATACAACATTGGGCGTTAAAAATGAGGAAACAATGCATCTTCTTAAAGACTACTAACTGAGATCAAATTATACTAGAAGCTTGGTACATTCTCACCATTTTGTAAACTCAGATAACACACAACTAGAGAATCATCAAAAGAAACAAACATAGACGAATCATGATAAAAATGATGTGTAGCCCCGGTATCAAAGATCCAAGCATTGTTAGGAATTAAAGATGCTTTACCAGTAAAATTTGATGCACCCACTACTTTGACCTTGTTGAAACTTATATTTTGTTGCCCCTAAATTAGAGTTACCATTTCTCTTATTCCTAGGCTTCTGACAAGATGGATAGCCATGTTTCTTGTAACAATCTTTCTCTTTATGGCCTAATGCACCACAGTAAGTGCATTTCTTTTCCTTCCTGCCCACAGAATGATTAAGAGAAGTTACAACAGGCATTTCAGGCATAGCAGTCATAGTTCTATGCCTTTCTACTTGTATCACAAGAGAAAAAAAACCTTGTGCATAAGTGGTAAAGGCTCTATTATCAGAATATAACCACTAACTTGACTGAAAGACTCATTTAGCCCCATTGAAAATTGCATAACATAATCTTGTTGGTGAGATTTTGCCCAATCTTTCACACCACAACCACACACCGGAACATGTTTAAATTTCTTCAACTCATCCCACAATGACTTCTATTTAATATCTACTTATACCAATAGTTCCTTGAGTCAAGGAGTTCAACATTCATTTTAACTCCAACACTTAATGAAACCTATAATAAAGATCTTTCTAGGCTTCATATGCATTCTCTATGTATATGATACTCTTGGTTATTTCTAGAGTAACAACATTTAAGATCCAAGACATTACCATATAATTGCAACGACACCATTGATTATAAAACTCATCAGTACTGGGAGGCCTCAATACAAAACCATTAACAAAACACAGCTTATTCTTAGCTATCAATGCCATCTTCATTTATTGAAACCAGGAATTAAAACTGTTACCAGTTAAGACATTAGAAATAAACCTCAGCTGAAGCTTGACTAGAATCTAGAAAAGCAAACGGATTGATGTGACTGTACTGACATTTATGGAACCTCTTCCCAGCACCTTCTCTCCATTGTGATGAAGGAAAACCCAGAGATTAGATGAATTAAGCAAGAATTCAACTGATTCACGAAGAGACACCACAAAAATCGAAGACCTAGGGCTTCAAAAGTCTCTAATACATATTACCAAATAAAAAATTTAGAGGGAAGAAAAATTAATTCTTCATTGAAGAACCTGGAATCAAAATATGTTTAATACAAGCAATATCAAGTATTTAAGCACATAGAAAAACAACTGAGCTCTAGGAACTAACTTGTCAATATCAGAAAATATCGGGACAAAATGGAATATATAAAAAAAATAGATATATATATATATATTCTTTAATATACACAAGTTGTCTATCATATCCCACAAACTTTTCTCGTTTGAAGTACCCCATAAACAAATTGTTTGTCACACTTATCTTGTTTTTATTTGTTTAAAGTACTGAGTTTTCAATACTTCTAAGGTAGTTTTTTCCACCCCAACAAAAGTAAAGAATTGCAGTTTGAAACCACAACCAAGAAACAAGAAATCAAGTGAAACAATCAGTTAAAGCAATTTGTTGAGAGGGGGTTGTAATTGTTACAACGTAATTAAAATGGTGATAATGTTCAAAAACCTCTTGAAAGTTTTGTTACAAAACCTCAGGACACAGGTCACTCTCCTATGTGCTCCATATGAGAGAAACTACATGTGTTTTCTAGGATCCAGCAGTGAATTTTCCCATATCGTGTACATGGGAGAGCGATACGTGTCCTGTAGGTTTTGTAACAGAATCTCCGGAAGTTTTTTGAACATCTCACATTAAAATGGATAGAAATATTTTCCCTTTATTTGGTTACAAATTGGGATAAATATATAATTTGACAATATTAATTTCTTGTTTACTGGAGTTTTATGTAAAGAAAATTTAAATTTATAGGAGAATATGCGGTGAGAATGTAAATAAAGATTATTGGAAATTGTGAAAATTTATTTTTTTATGTGAAAAATATGTAATTGATATTGATTTGGTAAAGTTTTGCTTTTGATAAAGTTTCAAATTAACTTGTAATCAACTATGCATTTGATGTCCAATGGAACATGTATGATTTTCCGTAGAAAATAATTTCCCTTAATTGTGTTTTGCGCTATGAGTCTATGATTGAAATAAGAATTAAGGGTCAATCACACTCGCATGTAAGAATTCGTTTTCAAAAAGCTTATGACTACTATAATAAGAGATCGGTCAATCACTCTTGCATGTGAGAATTTTCTTCAAAAAGCCAATCATTTTTACTTTACTAGTGAAATACGTCTCTACAACATGTAAAATAGGTGTGCAACTAGTTTATATACAGTCTTGTTTTCTTTCTTTTTCTTTTTCCCCCTCAATAAAGATTAAAAGAATACTACTGGAAAAGCAAAGCAGTCAAATCAACGGTATTTCTAATATATTATTATATTTAACTAGTTTTTCACCCGTGCGTTGCACGGGAGATTGTTCAATCATATTGTAATAAAGTATTATAAAACTATCAATTGGATGATAGCTTTTTGTAAATAGATTATAATGTGTGAATATTGTATTTATGAATTTTGCCATAGGATGAGTTTGTAGATATATAATGGTATTTGCTATAAGTATAATTAATCGTTTTGATATAACTCATCACTTTGTATGATATTGTATTTTTGTTGTATCGCAATATAATAAAAATAAAATTTTTCAATCAATAAAAAAACAGTAATAGAGTAATGACTATGCAATTAAAAAATACAAAATATACCCAAAATCAAAAAAAATGTCAGAATAAAAATAATAAATTAATTAATACAAATTACGAAAAACTTCTTTATACACAACATTTACAATGGATATGCCTGGACGATCTGCATCATGACAACTAAAAATTTTTAAACCTCCACGACTTGTAACTCTAGAGACAGCAATATAAAACTGTCCATGAGTGAATGCCGGCTTTGGCAAAAATATACTAACATGAGAAAGCGACGGTCCTTGACTCTTGTTAATAGTTATTAGTCTTGCACCCGTGCATTGCACGGGAAGAACAAATCACTATAAAAATGTAGAACATAAATCACATTAAGAAAAGCCAATTAAAATTAGAATGTGATTATCCAGTTTTGGTGAATGAGCTACTATCCAGATTTATTGCGCTAAGGTCTCCAAATAATTTAAAATTCTTGTAATCGGCTAATGCTCATATGAAACAAAATAATTACATTAAGCGAGGCACATGTATAAGCGAATATTGTTTGAACACTTGAAGATATCACAAATATCTACATATAATTTTTAAGGATTCAGAGACGTCTTTAGTTACACCATAACTTGAGGAATGGGGAAGGGGAGTTAAATAACAATAGCAATAATTGAAGCATACTTGCAACACCTATCTATAATATAAATAAAAGAAAAGAAAATCATCATTATGTACTATCTCAGAGTCTATAGATCATGGTTTTGATTCTCCCGTGTCATACAATATCTCTTTGGGTGCATGACTATCAATCATGTGAAATGTTTGGCTGTTTTCAATAGGCAAATGAGCCAAACGTGAATTATCATAATAATATGATAGTTGTACTCCAAGCTTCATGTATTAGATGAAATGCCAATGTCTTCAATATCTTTAAGGTCGGGGACGCCAATTTCCATTACCGGTTGTACGTTTGAAATACCAATGCCACCTAGGGCAACCACTGGTAACTTGAACGCCAGACACGCATTCTCTAGCCCATCTAGACCAACTATGATATTGTTTGCTTTGTGTTTACTGGACATGATACGCCCCTACGTCCTATCTAATCAACACCCTCGACCCATACTGCCTGAGCTTGCTCAGATATTTTGCACGAAACACTGATGATCTTTCTCTGGCCGAAGTAGAGTCAAAATAACCCTAATAGTACATCAAATTGGACAATCTGAACACCAAAAGCATTACAAGCAAGTGCAATATCAACTCTGTCATTTATCAGTAGGTAAACCATGTTGAGGACAAATACTGAGATCATGCAAGTTTTTTGTTTTAGCACGAATCTTCTATCAAGATAATGCAAAAGTATTAGTCCCACTATTAAAAGAACATATTTCACTTAATTATTGCTTCACCGATGTGGATACATAATAATAATACATATATAAGGAAAAAAAGCAGGCTCTATGTCTCACACAAAAGAGAAAGAAGAAGAATATAAAAAAGATAAATTTACAGCCACTGCAATGGGGCTAGAGTCATATTTGATATACTAGTATAACACCTGTACGATGCACAAGAAGAGCAACGTTTAAAAATATAACTTATAGGAGTTTGAAAAATAAATGAAAAACATGTGTACATCAATTGAATTGAAAATATAAAAACATGAATGTACATCAACGGAAAAAGTCAAAAATAATTAGACCAATAAATTCAGTAGTAGAAATCTTTTCCTACATTCAGTTGGACCAATATACTTGCATGGCATGGTGTATAGGTTCTTATTTACTGCATATAACACCACATTCTAATGTTGAAACCTTGAAGAATATATTCTATTGCTGTATCAATCAAATCACATTCTTGAACTATGAATTAATTCTTTGC
Source organism: Nyctanthes arbor-tristis (assembly GCA_963692815.1). Taxonomy (NCBI): domain Eukaryota; kingdom Viridiplantae; phylum Streptophyta; class Magnoliopsida; order Lamiales; family Oleaceae; genus Nyctanthes; species Nyctanthes arbor-tristis. The sequence goes on along the minus strand of CAVNYN010202970.1, from coordinate 5,692 downwards.
ATTCTCAACTTTTTTGAAACTTTAGAATTTAATATTTTATGTTTTGGAAATTCAAACTTATAAAAAAAAAGAACTAATCTGAAAATAAATAGTTGTGAGAATTTTTTTTTCATCCATATAACCCAAGAAATTTATTAGAGTTATGATTTTTTTGACAAACAAAACTAGATGGAGAAATATCTTAAATTTCCAATTCCCGACTCTTTTTGTTAAAACATTAATGTTGAAGGAAAAAAAAAAAACTAACCCTGTAAGCTTTGCCTGTTTTCAATCAGGCCAAAGTCTCTTTAAAAAAGTTATTGACATTCAAGTAAAGATGAAACCAAGGTCATAATAGCCTTTTAAAGTTATAGTGCAAGTACAAACCTGCCAAGTGTTAACTCTACAAACTGCCATTGAGGGTATTCCAGGGAGCCATTCTCCATACAAAGAAATAGAAGCCATCTCACCTTTCTCATTGCAGGCATTTTTAGTAAACAACCTACAATATGTTTTGATTGCATTTGTTTTTCATAGAAAATATCAAATTCATGGAAAAAGATTCAATCTTTATGCGTTTCTTTGGAAAACCGAAAATGGAATTTCAAATTCCATGTTAGGGGTAATCAGTGGAATATAGACAAAATATAACGTAATTAATTAGCTTATAGAGCACAAATCAATCGCACAGAAGTTACAGTTGATTTAGATTAATAATAATATATAGATATGGATTTTAAGTTAATGAGAATTTGAGAGTAGTATTGTCTTTTTAAGTAAAAAGAAATACTACATTGCGGTTTAAAAAGTGAGAGAATGTTGACATCACCTGGTTTTAAATGTTAGACGTAGATTATACAATAAGAAGAAAGGTTAGGGTTAAATTACGCTAATTAGCCATTTCAAAATAGAAAAGAATAAAATAAAATAAAATAATGAAAAACAAAATATGACATCACCAATGACATCAGCAGTTTAGGAGGGAAAATTTGTTTAGACTACTTTTGATTTAAATATACTAGTACAACATCCGTGCGTTGCACAAGAAGAATAACATTTAAAAATATATACAATAATAAGTTGTATAATGAATTAACAACATATATACATTAATGATATAAATATAGTTTTTTTTAGATCTCCAAATTGCAAGTAATTTAAATTGCTTATATATATTATTACCTACATAAATTGTTGTTCCACTTGATTGAACTCTAGCATTATCTAATGCTCAACTTGTGGCATAGTATGAAACAATCTAACCAAGAAACTTAGTACCAGTGGAGTGAAACACGATTCACATTAAAAAAAGAATATGACCATTTTTTTAAGAACTAAGGTAGTATAAAATTTAATGAACTTATAGAAAGAAGGAAAATTTTCATATATATTAGCCAATCGCTCCAAAGTAAATAATAATGTAGTAATAAAAATTAATATGATGGGATTAACCATTTGAATGAATTTTAAACTTTTGGCCATTAGACTTTATTAGCTTAATTGAGGATTAATTATTACACTTTTACTATTTATTATTCGCCAGGAATGTAGAGTTGTGTAATTGATGTTGTGATGGACTAATTATTAAATATTTCTATACAATGCAAGTGTAAATTAGAAATAAAAGTACTCCCTCTGTCTCAAATATATAGGTCATTTTACTTCTTTACGTAGATTAAGAATTATATTAGAAACATATATTTTGTAACATGTGTTCCTAATTTACCCAATTTAATGAATATAATTTAGAATTAATAGTTTTAACTAAGTCTATTAAATAAAGGTAAATTAGTAAAATAACGCACATTAAACCTCTTAATAAAGAAAGAGGACTATATATTTGAGATATTTCAAAAGGGAATAGTGGACTATATATTTGAGAAGGAGGGAGCATATGTTGATATATTAAATAAAAGTTTGATATTAAAGTCTCACAGGTATTTCTTCATGCACAAAAAACAATGATTAATAACTATTTATTAAATTATGAAATTTTTAGAGTGGTTCGAATTGTGGTGCAACGATTAGAGAAGGTGCGGTTCAAACCACATATATTCTTCCACTAATTTCTCTCCTTTCCCACATTTCCTCTTGTATCAAGAATAAAAAGGAAAGGAAAAAAAAGGAAAAGAAAATTTAGAAATATAAAAGTATGCTGACGGACCAACTTTTAGTGTAAATTAACAAACAAAATTTTAACGTTAAATTTATCATGTGTGTATTACTTCATGCACTGAAAGCAAGGTACTTGATTGATTTATCGTGCACAATTCATCATACGACATTAAAAAATAAGTAATTTTCCTGTATAAATGTGTTTCGCCATCTGAATGTGATACGTAAGTCTTGACATGAGACATAGCTAATATACAATATTTCATAACTCAACCAAAAAGTTGCTATACTATGCAAATGGTGAACACATAGTTATTTTAAGTATAATAAATCATAACCCATCTCAAAACTTATAAACTATATACCAATATAAAAACTAACGAAATAAATAAATGATGTCTTGATAATTAAAATAACAAAAAGTCAAAATCATTATGTTATGTAACATATAACGAATTAATATGCAAACTTCTTCAGTTTCCTCATTTTGACATTTCCTTTGCAATTTGTCAATCTCTTGCCTTTAAGCTCTTTTGCACATTAGCAACAATACCATCAGGCACATATCCTTCATTATCTTATTGTTCATCATCATTCTCGGATCCCTAATAACATCATCCATGTTATTGGCCTCAACATAATCCCAATATATTCTTTATCATCCAGAGTAAAAATTGTTCAACTGAACGTTCATAATTTAAATAGAATTAGCCGCAGGGGGGAGGGGGAAAATATACAATCACTTTGTACAATAGAGAACGACAAAACAGAAAGGTACCCATTTATAACTTAGATCTCTTGAATTTTCGTGCAGCTACCATTGTAATTCTGCACCTCGTGTCTGCATTCCTCACTTTGAAAACTTGTCAAGTTTCTGAAAAAAGAAATGAAGTATTATAAGAAAAACAATGTAAGACAATTTTAGTTTTGGTAAGTCAACACAGTTTATACTACTAATCAAGCAAAGTTAAATTGAATATTAGTAGATCACCACAAAGTTAAATTGATGCCGCAGATCACTGTGAAATGGTAGAATCTCATTTTACGGAGGAAAAAAAGGATTATTGACGTTGATTTCGCATTAAATATTACCCATTGATGGAAATAGAAAGGTCAAGTTGAGGCACAAATCTGTTTGGAAAGAAATAAGAATTCCGCTGAAACAATAAAAAATAAATAAATGATTTCATAGATAAGGCTTCGCTCAAAAGGGAAAGTTGCAGGGAAGAAGGATTCTGCTGAGAAAGTGATAAGAATGCGGCTAAAATGAAGGAAAAAATAAATAGAAAAAGTTAAGAGGCTTACCACGAAAGTTTGACCGGAAGTCCTACCACAGGAAAATGGGCGGGAAAAGGAAGACCCCACTTAAGTGCTTTTATATATTAATAGATATAGATATGAAGGACAGTAAAACTTTTCTTGAAATATTTATCCCAACAAACTCACAAGCACATTAAGAACCAATAAAGGGATATCAGAGATAGTATTGGAAAATTCAGCAATACAGGAAGAATTAACATAATTTGGCCCATACCACTCATGTGTAGTCGTAATTGACTGCCAAATGTTTGATATTCCATCTTCCATTCCTCAATTAGAGGCTTATCATGTAATAATAAAGAGTTTGTGACCATTCTGCTGCTTTCAAATTCTACAGCAAATAGCAATTCTAAAATAAGATTAATATCAACAATATATTTCCCTCTTGAGATCTTTCTGAAGGGTTTACATGATTTCCACAATAGTAAGCAGTAAATATTCTACTGATTGTAGAATAAAAGAGTTGATCTAGCAACTAACATGAAAAGAAAAAGAAAAGAAAAAAAAAAGAAACAGAAAAAAGATGTTTAGGAAGAGAAAAAAAGCCACTGGAAGTTTCATTAGTAGTATTTGAGCCATTTATACCTGAAAAGGATTGGCTCCTTCTCTCAAAAAAATCTGCAACGTTGGAATTCGCATAAGAGAGGGTTCTACATCATGTACCAAACTCTGGGCGGCGCTGCACTTGTTTTTTAGCATCATCGTTACAGTAGAAGGTGGATGAGGAGATTATTGATGCTAAGAACATGGTGTGGATCCTCAGAAATTGGGGGTTAATTGGAAGTGAAGAACATGAATATTATTCAATTTAGAAATCACATAATAGACACGGAATTAAAGAACAAAAAATGGAAGAATTGGAAGATATCAGCGGAATCATTGGAATCAATTTGAATTCCATCGTGATTTAGGGATCAAATAAGGAAGAATGACGATAGACGGGCCAAAAGTACAACGAAGATTGACAGGAAAAGAAGGCCAAAATAAGAAACAAAAATAATAAAAAAATAAAATAATTAATAAATAATACGTACCGTAGCGATTACCACATGTATTGGGTGGGAAACTCAGGAGAAGGCACTTAAGTGCTTATATATATATATTTAAGGATCAGATAAGGAAGAATGACAGGAGACGGGCTAAAAGTATAAGGAAGATTGACAGGAAAAAAAGGCCAAAATAAGAAACAAAAATAATAATAAAATAAAATAAAATAATTAATAAATAATACGTATCGTAGCGATTACCACAGGTATTGGGTGGGAAACTCAGGAGAAGGCACTTAAGTGCTTATATATATATATATAGATTGCATAAGAAACTATCAAGGAGAACTGTATACTCTGAAGCGTAAACAACAGCCTTGTATCAGAAGGAGTCAGTGATAGTCTAGGAATAAAAAACTTTTCCCCTGCATTGGATCCAGATAAAATCTTCGCTTCAATAACATGACTCCCAAGTCTTGTTACCGAAAGCTTAGTACCATTACACAGTCCTGCGGAATGTTCAATATTTCTCATTAATTAACATCACTGGGACACCAACCTTTAATCTCAATTCATGATTGGGTACTCCAGAGCATCTAATCCCATTTAAAAAGTCAGGGGTATAAAGCTCTTGTCTCAATTCAGTATTTGAATCAGACTTACAAGTAGAATCCGAACTTATATAAGTCTTTGCATCGGTTTGATTCTGCGAAACCATATAAGCATTGACTTTGTCAACAATATCATTAGTAGGCGCTAAAATAGCTCTACTATTTAAATAAGCCAGGTCGCCTCCATTAACATGAAAGTTCATATATGTGCTATTGACAATAGATGGAACAAGGTCCCCTGAAGAACGTATCAACAGATCATTTGGGATATCAATCAGAGCATGTCCTTCATGATCATCACCAATAGTATCATCTCCAATGCCCAAGATCCAATCGCAAAACGCCTTCAACTCTATGCTCTCTTTAGAAGATTTAGCCGAGATAAGTCTCATGTTCTTAGTCAACTTCAACACTTACAGTTTCACCAGAGATCAGATGAATTAATGGTGAATCAATGGCAGTATAAACTATATATTGTTGACTACCCTTCGGAATGACGGGCAGTATCTGTCGAGAAATCTCCACCAAATATAGTTGTCTTTCCTCCAAAAGGTTGATCCATACTAAGAGGATTACTGTCTCGTAGAATATCACTCATTGTTCTATCTAGGGCTTTAAAACAATACCTATACATCATCGGGGCTTCATCCCAGATAATGAGTTAGCTTTTGCAATTAAAGC
>CAVNYN010202969.1:0-24664 GCA_963692815.1 Nyctanthes arbor-tristis | reverse complement strand
AATTGATTTGAATTACATGAAAATAGATAATATATCAATATAAATTTCAGTATTATTATATTTTTTCTTTTAATCATTTAATTTAATATTTTTATTTTGAGATTCTATCTACGTATTAGATTTTAGTTAGATATATCTCATATTTGCCTAATAGATTTCTATTTTACTTTGTTCGATTGTATAATTTCATAATTTTATGTTCTCCTACTCTATTGTATTTACTTTGTCACTATAATATGTCCGTGAAACGCACGGGTGTGAAACATAGTATGTCCATAAATGCACGGGTGTGAAACTAATATAGAATTATGCTATCATATTTTATTGTCTTTAAAGGAAATAAAAAATAAAAATTAATAAAAAATTATTGATTCATCGAAATGGCGATGAACTAATAACAATAATATAAAATTATGTCATTAAAATAAAGAATTGATTGTATGTTACTTGCAAACGGATGGTGCACATTAATTTTATGCATGTGTGCTCTTCCGATCTTTTCTTTATGACATTAAACCTGACAAACAAAATTATGTTATATTTTATGTATAAAATTTCTTTAAAGCTCTACATATGCAATGCACTGGTGGAAATCTAGTTAGTTAAGTATAAAAGAAGTTGATTGTGATTTGTCAATGAAGTTAACCTGTAAAGTGCCCTACATAATAACCATGTTGTCAAATGTCACTCTACGAGTCCTTCTAAGAAGAGGCTTCCTATCTCTTAAGGAGAGGAAACATGTCATGTGACTGCATATGATTAGGGGTTGGGAGATTAAGGGGCCCCTCAATCCATCAACCTCCAATCACATGCAGCAACATGGCAAGTTTTCTCTCTTTAAGAGAGAGGAAGCATCTCCTTAAAAAATCATGTCACTATACGCTATTTTTTGTTTTCTTCGACATATTTTAGTTGAAATATATGTCCTCAACCTAGCTTATATATGGTTTAGACTCTAGAGGATATAAATAAGTATTCAACAAATTGGTGTTCACTTGTTTTAAAAATTTAATTATGTAATTACGAGTGCAATTTATTGTCCTCTTATATTCATGTAGCTTAAAAATATTTTCCGGTCAAACATTTGGTGGATGTGGATAGAACCCACAGGTGAGTTTCCAATAATCTCCTATTTACGTAGGCAGCTTACGGTATGATGTCGAGAGAACGGGATTACCATGTAGCATGCAATCACTTAACGTAGAAACTTATCTATATATAAATAAAATGAGAGGTACTACAGTAAAGTTTGACCACGTTTTTTCGGCTTAAATTGCTTAAAGTCAGGTTTTTTTGGTCATTTTAAATGGCTGTTAGTAACTTTCGTCGTAAAGCTCTAATTTATTTATTTATTTTTTCTACTTTTTTGTTTTTGTGTTTTTATTTATGGGTCTCTCTCTCTCACATGTCTAACTCAAATTAAACTGCTTTCAAAATTGTTTATCTGCTTGTGATCTTTATCTCTTTCGACTATTTAGGTTATCTTCGGAATGAGTTAATAGGTTACTTCAAATATATTAATGCATATTATTGATAGATTTATTTTCTAAAAAATAATTTGAAAATCCAATAATTTTGGGTGTGTTTTATAATTATGAATATTATATAATTGTCTTTTTCATCGACTTCATTTTTGTTTACCATTTCGATTACCATTTAAGTGTGATTAATAACTCATCCACATCTCTCTCTCTCTCTCTCTCTATATATATATATATATATATATAAAGGCACTTAAATTGCTTTCTTATTTTTCCCACCCATTTCAGTGTTGTAACTGTCATGGTCAGTCTTTTACGATACCTTTTGTGATGTGACCGCACTACCTTCTACCACAGCTCATTTGATTTTTGGGCTAAGTGCACTGTTTTTCCGAGCCCAAAATCAACTATCTTATATAGCAAAAAGTTTTTAATTGCAATTGAGCTGAAAATCAATAGTTAGGCCAATAAAATTATGTTACATACATTTCAACTTCTACTTTTATATAAACTCAGTCAAATAATATTATATTCTTAATTCGATGTGGGATTTCATCCATCTTAAATCACATATCTTCTATTTTAATTTTATAAAGTATACCCTTAGCCGTTGTTTACTATCAACCCGATGTGGGGACACAATTTAATTCTCTTTAGAAATTACATTTCTAACATCCACTTTTATAACACTCAATCTTTTTTCATTTTATTATGTAATTCGATGTGGGAATCTATACATCTTAATATGCCCATATTATTATATATATTTGTTTTAAAAGGAAACTCACATTAGATTTGTGTTTATTAGTTATTATATGGATATCTCTTCATTAGACAATATTATATTCTTAATCCAATGTTGGATTTCATCCGCCTTAAATCACATATCTTCCATTTTAATTTTATAAAATACACTCTCAGCTGTTGTTTGATATCAACCCGATGTGGGAAACAATTTAATTTTCTTTGAAAATTACATTTCTAATATCTACTTTTATAACAGTCAATATTTTTCTATTTTATTAGGCAATCCGATGTGGGAATCTATACATCCTAATATGCACATATTATTATATATTTGTTTTAAAATGATGCTCATATTAGATTTGTATTTATTAGTTATTATTACATGAATATATCTTCCTTACACAATTTGTAAAATTTTTATCCACACCTTAAAAAAATAAAAATAAAAAATAAATCTGACCGCCTTGAGAAAAATTCCTAGCTCCTCCCCCTGCTATTCCCCCAATTTTCGCTGCAAATTCCCTTATCTTTCTTCTCATTTTTCCTTTTTGAGTGTCTGAGGATTCTTATTCCTTTATTTACTGTTCTAATTGTTAATTTTATCCGTACTTTTGATTATTTCTCAATACGCTATTCTAAAATTTCTACCATACGCGTTTTAATTTCCTGAATCAACGCTAAAATCTTTGTGATAATACATCTTAATTTCCTAAATCACTGCTAAAATCTTTGCGATTTATTTTCTTTGACAAATGAGAGTTTATATGGACTTGGGCTATTGATTTCAGGGTTCGATTGATTTAGAATTTGGTCTAGAGGTTGCAGTGGATTTAAGAATTTGGTCTAAATACTTAAAGTGAATTCAAGAAAATATTAGACAAGTAGAAGAATATTGGAATGGTGAAAAAATTAGTTGGATTATCCATTTTTAAAAAATTCAGTTGTTTGAATTAAAACTTTCAATAAATCACTCAATTATTTATTTTTCTGAATTATCTTTACTATATCAATTCAATATATGGCACAATTTCTCTTATTTATAGTATAGATCTATTAGTTCATAAGAAATTTCAGATCTTATTCTGTATGAATATTATATTATCATCGCTTTAGCTGACTAATACAAACTAAGGTATATTATTTTTATCTACCTCGAATTAGAGCTGTATTCTTTACTTCAAATATTTTTCCTAGGCACATGAATTCTTTATTTATGGATTCTTTATATGGGTTTGGCACCTTTATTTTAACAAAGGGTATAAATATGCCTACTTCAATTTCTGATATTCTTTATATGGGTTTGACACCTTTATTTTAACAAAGGACATGAATATGCCTACTTCAATTTCTGTTATATAAATCTAATATAATATTATTGTTGTTTCAAGTTTACATAGATATAGTTGTTCTTGGTTAGGGGAAAATTTTTGATGTAATATCTGGTATCCGTGTTTTGTGCTACTTTGAAAGTATATACTTGAAAGTTTCAAAGTTTTCTTCATTTATCCCTTAGAATTTGATGTTATTGAATGATGATCAAGTGCTGTTAGCCAATTTTTATGTTTTATACAATTATGGCATTGTAGAAAATAAAATAGGAAAAACTTATAAGGAAGTATTAGAGGTTTTTAAGTATGATTAGTGGTGTTTCGCAATCAAAGTTGTTATCTTTTGAAAGCTAAATTACTCATTTATTATTATTACTACTACTATTATTACTAGAATTCTCACCCGTGCGTTGCACGGAATCTACAAATAATAATAATAGTAATTTTAGGGAAACATGTTTATGTGGTATGAAAAAGTGATATGTTTAGTTGTCAACCATGTATTGGATGATTATTGGCCTTCAAATTCACCACTTGCATATGAACAATCAATTTACGTTTGCCAACTAATAAATATCAGTTATTCATATCAAATAAACATGTCTACTTAGAATTACTCTAATAACAAATGTCAATAAATTTTTATACAAAAATTTAATATAAATTATTAATACAGCCAACTAAGTCATATTAACGTTACGAGACACGTTCTTTACCAATTAATCCTTCTTTTTTTTTTGATACAGTGAGTATATAGGATGGGAAGGTGTATTCCAACCTAGGACCTTCTGTCTAGAATGTGAGAAACATAACTGCTGTAGCACTTGTTTGAATTACAACACCAGTTAATTATATATATATAAATAAAAATTAATTGAGATGATTCAATAAAAATAAAATGTTTAATAAAAATTGTTGAACAACTATTACAATACGACCGTATTTCGGTCCATCTCTCAAATAAATAATCTCACTCTAAATACGGTAAGATTTAAATTGTTCCATAATAAATTATCAAAAAATTTCAATTTAATTATAGAATCGGTAAATTGGAGTACTATAATTTTAAAAAAGAAATCAATTTGATTATTGTACAACAATAAACATATAAAAATTTCTTCAAAAATTATTAAAAATTGAAATTTACAATTAAGGTTACAGATTTTTAAAAATTTATTAGTTTACAAATCATAAAAATTACTATGTATTTTTTAATTTGAATTCCCAATTAATTTCATGTTCGATTTGATAAGTGACAGATTCCTAATTCAAAATATTTCGCTAAAGAAACTATTGTGAATTGATGATCTAATATGAGTTAATCAAGGAAAAAGTGAATATTATTTAATAAATTAGTGAATGTAATTTAATAAATTAGTGTAACAATCTAAAAAAAAGATAAAAATAAAAATATAAAAAAAGAATTAAATGATATCACTAGAAATCTTACAGAGCCAGAAAATGAACGGAAAAATCATCATTCTCTTATATATATATATAATTTAAATTATTAATACTGCCAGCTAAATCATATTAATATTATGAGACATAAGTTTTTATAATCATTCTGTTAGATTTGAATTTATTTATAGATAACACTTTTTGTACTAATTAATTCTTCTTTTTTTCATAGGGAGGGGAGGGGAGGGGAGGGGAGGGTGTGTTCCAACCCAAGGCCTTTTACATAGATTGTGAAAAACCTAACTGTTGTAGCACTTGTTTGAATTACAACACAAGTTAATTATACATATATAAATAAAATTAATTGAGGTGATTTAATAAAAAAAATGTTTAATAACAATTGTTGAACAACTATTACAATGTGAATGTATCAATATTCGGTCCATCTCTCAAATAAATAATCTTACTCTAAATATGGTAAGACTTAAATTGTTTCATAGGAAATTATCAAAAAGTTTCAATTTAATTATAGAATCGGCAAATTGGAGTATTATAATTATAAAAAAAATAAATTTGATTATTGCACTACGATAACCATATAAAAATTTATATATGTTATAGGTTTTTAGAAATTTATTAGTTTACAATTATTAAAAATTGAAATTTACAATTAATGTTATAGGTTTTTAGAAATTTATTAGTTTAGAGACGTGTTATACTTGTGTTTTCGATCATAAAAATTACTATGTACTTTTTTTAAAATAGAACTTTCAATTAATTTTGTGTTCGATTTAATAAGTGACAGATCTCTAATTCAAAAGAGTAGTGCTATTTAGCACTACTGGTACTTGGCACCATATCAATGTGACATTGAATGATAAGTCAAATCAAATAGGTCCTTTATTCATGTATTTAATTTCACTTATCATTCAATACCACATTAGTTGCCACATAGACTGGTGTCAAGCACCACTGGTGCTACATATCATTATTCAATTCAAAATATTTTCCTAAAGAAACTACCGTGAATTGTGGATCAGATATGAGTTAATAAAGGAAAAAGTGAATATTATTTAATAAATTAGTGTAACAATCTAAAAAAAAAGATAAAAATAAAAATACAAAAAAATGAATTAAATAATGTCACCAGAAATCTTACAGAGCCAAAAAATAAGCTGGAAAAGCCACTATTCTCCTATTATATGTATATATATATTATCATTATCATTATGATTATCATTATTATTATTATTATTATTATTATTATTATTATCGCTTCTTTATCTTTTACAGGGAGATATGAATAGAGAATTCATTTAGGTTCTCAAAAAGTTAGAGAATACAGGATTTGGATACAACTAGTTTGAGGGCCACGTGTTAGACTAAATTTCTTACCATTGGAGCATAATATTTAAACTTTTACACTTATTTTTGAATTATATGACTTTCAACGACGTTTGAGGGATCACGAAAAGACTTACTTTTAAATTGAGTTCTTATTGAAATTTGGATCTAACTAATGTGTCGGTAGCTTTTCAACATATCCACTGAAATCTTTGTTATTTTTCAATAATTTTCTTCTTTTTGCCTTCATTACCTCTTTTTTGATAATCATATAATGTATAGAATCAGTTTTGCCAGCAATATATATTTAGAGTTTTTTTAGCAAGTTGTATGAAAATATTTTATAGATATCGTAAATATTATTTGTATATAGGTTGTTGGGTATTATTATAGGCTTAATTAGAACATGTTTATTAGGTTCACATATATGATAAAAATTGTGTTTATAAATTGGCCCAAATTATTATATTACTATCTCAAAAAAAATGTTAAAAAGAAAAATAAAAGATAAAATGACTTAGTGCTAAATGTTTTAGTTTAATCCCTCGAGAAAAATTGGAGAATTACAAATACATCCTAACAATATTAGCTTTTGTTAATTTCCTATCATATTTAGCAAGCAATTAACCCACTTAATAATTAAATAAATAGTGTCATAGTCAATGAATTTTAAGATTCCAAAATATACCAAAATAAGAGGGAAAACTTTATTAAGATACTATACGGTCAAGCCATAACATATGGTGTCAGATCGAAACTAATTGTTTGACACAAGCCTATATCATTAAATTGATCAATATATTAGAGATTATTTATTTTGAAATATATATTGGATTTTTTTTCATTTTTAAATATTTGTTACTTGATTGTCTATTCCATTTTTACTTATCATTTTTAAAATGTCTTCCCGTACAACGCAAAAGTACAGTACTAATTTTAAATTATACGATGAAGCATCAACAAATAAAATAGAATGCATTAACTCGACTATAATATAATAGACATATTCTTCAAAATTAAATACAAAGATATATTAACTTAATAGTTAAATAGTTACATAGGATTTCTGTTTCAGAATTTCCTAAAAAATTATTATAAATTCAACTCTATTATCTGAAATTGGTGTTTTTCCCCGTGATGAAAATTTAGTGTGTTTTATCATAAGTGGTGACGTGCTACGTGAGCACCCGCACAATAAACTGAATAAAATTTTTATACGTTGGATTTCATTCTCAATGTTAGAGCATCTCCAATACTATAGTCTTTGATCATGGTCAATTTGAGAGGGATAGAAACAAAAAAAATTAATTCGTCTCACGTTTTTCTTTTAATCACATTTCTCTCATTTGTACTATTTTCCATACTTTTCATTCATCGTGTCACGTGTAAGGTTTAAAAATATACATTCAACTCCATCTTTCCTACTACTATTTTATCATTATTTTTAAATTTATGTTTATCTCTCTCTTTTTTTTCTTATATTTCTTTCAAATCACATTTAATTAAAATGACTATTTTCTTTCTATCCCTCCTCTACACTACTCAAAATACTCTTAATAATTCAAAAGACTGGACAAAGGTTATTACACATCATGTGGCGTGTATATAGAATCTAAATACACGCCACATAATATGTGTAATGTCATAAGAAAATATACATATAACCCTATAACATTTTCCGAATAAAGGTTCTACGACACTCTCTGACATGATAAAAATTGACCTTAAAAGGATTATGATATAACATAATATGCTAAATAAAACCATGTCCATATTCCTTCCGCCACGTTTACCATATCCATTATCATCATCTCTTCCTCGCACACTTCCTGGCTCAAGCAATTTCAAATTAATCTGGTTCTGGTTCCCCATCTTCAACTCGAATTATGTACTAATGGATAAAGAATCAGCGAATTGTTTCTAGAATTTTGATGATAAATATGAAATCCTCAAAAGAACTTCAAGTTCTTTCCTATGTTGTCTTGAATTTTATACTACTACCAGTTCTGATACCCAATTTTGCAGCGGCAAATCTTGACAGCAACTCTATTTCCGACGACGGCGCCACCAGTATCATTTTTACTACTTTGGGAAGGTCAAGTTATGCCTTTGACATCTACTCCCTCCCAATTGCACGGCCACCAAATGAAATCCAGCTCACAGACACCCGTTCTGTTAATTTCAATGGCCATTTTCCCTCCTCTTCATCAATCTCCAGAATTCCCCTTCTATCCAGACACGTCCGAATTCCCACTTCGGCGCCGTCGCAACACCTCATTTACGTCACTGAACGTGGTGGGTCATCGAGTATATACCTCGATACGGTGTTTTACGATACTGGGCCAAGATCGATGGTTGAAGTTCCAACTGAGCCAAGTGGGAAAGATGACCGAGTTAAGGGGTTGGGGCGGGTTCAGACTCGTCTAGTGGGTCCTAATCAGGGGGTATCGATGAAGGACAGGCCGAGTTTAGTGGGGCAGAACTTGATTTACGTCTCGACTCATGAGAACCCGGGCGTGCCCCGAGCGAGTTGGGCTGCAGTGTACTCTACTCAGCTTGTGACCGGAGTGACTCGCCGGCTAACGCCAAAGAGGGTGGCGGATTTCAGCCCCGCTGTGTCTCCGTCGGGAGTATGGACGGCGGTAGCGTCGTATGGGGAGAAAGGGTGGCAAGGAGAGGTTGAAGAACTCGGTACTGACATCTACCTGTTTTTGACTCGTGACGGGTCGAAGCGAGTCAAGGTTATTGAGCACGGCGGGTGGCCGAGTTGGGCTGACGATTCCACCCTGTACTTTCACAAAAGATGCGAAGATGAGTGGTGGAGTGTTTTCCGGGCGATTCTCCCAATTCAAGATGGACAACTCGGTGTTGGCCCGGTGAATATTCAGCGAGTCACGCCGCCGGGTCTCCACGCTTTCACTCCTGCAGCTTCTGGAGCGAACAACAGTCTCATAGCGGTGGCTACCAGAAGACCCGGATCCGACTATCGCCACGTTGAACTCTTCGATGTTTTCTCAAACAAATTTATCGAATTAACCCAACCCATCTCGCCAAATGCCCATCACTTGAACCCGTTTTTCTCGCCCGATGGCACCCGGGTCGGGTACCACAGATGTAGAGGTACAAGCAATGATGGGAAGAGAGACGATCTATTACTTGAAAATCTAAAAAATCCATTATCTGGAATATCTCTGTTTCGAATTGATGGGTCGTTTCCTTCGTTCTCCCCGGACGGCGAGCGGATTGCCTATGTGAATTTTCCGGGTGTCTATGTAATGAATCGCGATGGGTCTGGCGTGCGGAGGGTTTCCACCGAAACGGCTTTTTCGACCACGTGGGATTGGAAGAGAAAGGGAGTAGTGTACACGAGTGTTGGACCAACATTTGCTAGTGAAAGCACAAAGGTTGATATAATTTCCATAAATGTCGATGAGGCGATCCCAAGTTACAAGAAATTGACATTGGGAGGTGAAAATAACGCATTTCCTTCCGCTTCTCCAGATGGAAAATGGGTCGCGTTCAGGTCGGGTCGATCAGGTCACAAGAACCTATATATAATGGATGCTTTGGAGGGAGAAGCGGGTAGGCTTTATAGGCTCACCGAAGGTCCATGGTCCGATACCATGTGCAATTGGTCACCTAATGGAGAGTGGATTATCTTTGCTTCGGATAGGGAAGATCCAGGTTCGGGTAGCTTTGAAATGTTTAAGATTCACCCGAATGGTACAGGGCTTCAAAAGGTTGTCCAAAGTGGTATGGGTGGACGGACCAACCACCCGTGGTATAGCCCTGATGGGAAGTACATTGTTTTTACTTCTGATTATGCTGGAGTATCGGCTGAACCCATTTCGAACCCCCATCATTATCAACCATATGGTGATATATTCGTGATGAAAGCAGACGGTTCTGATATACAAAGATTGACGCATAATTCGTACGAGGATGGAACCCCAACATGGAGCCCTAAATATATGAAGCCCGTCAATGTTGAATGGAACGATGGTGGATCTCCATGTTCATTTGAAGATTGCCACTGGCTTAATATAAACACCACTACTAGTAGCCTTGTTGGAGAGGATCGCTACCTGAGAGCACCAAAAATTCAATGTGCTCAATGACATGTATATATGCATCACCATCTTCTATGTGGTACCTAGAAAACATGTGTCATCTACGTTTTATTGTACAGAAGCGAATAAGTTTGATGAATAATGTACTACTAGTATATAATTTTCCTGTGTATTAGTGTATATATTGATTCAATGTTGTGACGACTAACCTTTTGGAATTGAGTTGGAATCAGTTCCTTTCACTGCTACTCGCTACCAGTTTCTAAAGTAAACGTCAAGATGAGGGAAGGGATGAAATGGGATGGGAGCTGGCATTAAGTTTTGATGAATAGTGTAGTATATAATTTTCCTTTGTATATATTGATTGAATGTTGTGGAAACTAAACTTTTGGAATTGAGTTAATTTGAATCAGTTCCTTTCACCGCTACCATATTGTAAAGTAAATGACAAGATGATGAGGGAAGGGATGAAATGGGATGGGAGGTGGCATTTGGATTTTGATGGAATTAGATTTTCACTAGTGTAATATCAAAATAAATTATATGTAATGTTTAATACATATGATTATAGGCACTTTTCAATTGTAATATTTTGTTATCTTATTATGGACTAATATTTGATATGTTAAACTGAATATAAAATGTAATTACGTGATGTCAAGAAATCAAATATTTTATTTTACTTAGTAAATATCTTATAATAGACATTTTATAAACTTTAAAATGTTAATTATAAACTATTTCTCTAAAACTATTTTATTTATTTATTGAGTGAATATATTAAAACGTTTCAAAATATGCAAATAAAGTCTGCATTATGAGAATAAGCAATCTAATAAGTACGTGGTAAAAATTAGTCTAATTTTTGAAGGAAAGTTTTCAAAATAAGTAGTTATAATAAGATCATGAATGCACTTATCTAAAATAAACTAATTATATTTTACAAATGATAAGATTACTGATAATCCGTAGGAATTACTTAAATTATTTTCATCCTTTATTTGATAAAAATGAAACCAGATTATCACAAAACTATAATTTTGTCTTGAAGATAGGAGAAGATAAAGGAAAATTGAAATCAGAACAACCAAATCAAATCAAATCAATTTAAATCTAAACAGCAAAGATATATACCGCAATAAATCTAAAAAATCTAAATTATCTCCTAAAATGCAATTTTAGTTGAAAATTACACTACAACTTATTGCAGACTTATAAATATATATAAAAATAAATTTTAGAAGAAGTGTTTGGGATTAGGAGGGCAGGTAAACCTTTTTGGTTTTGTTCAGTCGTGAAAGAAGGTTCCAAAATTGAGAAAGGCAATGATCATGCCACTCAAAAGTGGGTCTCTTTTGAAGGAAAGGATAGGAGAAGAGAACAAAACAGCAAACATTTTACGAAGGCCCAAAATCAGTCCACTTATGTTAAAAAAATATTCCGAAGCAACTGGAATAAACCCTTATTAATAATAAACTAAAAAGGATACCCTGTGTTAATCTTCATCAAGATTCCATTCAAATTGTATCCCATTCCTTTTGTGCTCCAAACATAATTCGATCGAACAATTTGCATTGAACGGAATTGAGCAAAATGGCAGCTCTTAGTAATTGCCGGCCAAGTATTATTTTTTTATGAACTTGATTGATTTTGAGCATATGTATATATTTATATATAGATATCTTTATTAAAATTCTGCGATTGATTAGTTATTTTTTTCCTCTTAACTTCTAGCTTAGTAGGTAAAAGCAAAAAAGTGGCATAGATCAAGCCACTGAAAAATAAGCATTTTCAATGGCTTTTGACGTTCTTCTGCATTGGCATTGGCGTTATTAGGCTTGATTTGTTCCATTCTCCAGGTATTTTTCATCTACCCTCCTCATATTTTGGTATTTGCATTACTCGAACATCTATTCATTTTTTTATTCATGTTTAAGTCATCGATTCTTGGACAAAAATTGTTCTACCTTCCTTTGCCCTCGGACATGGCCGAGGAATTGAAGGCTCGGTGAGGTCTGGTTGATATCTTATAATGTGTTTTGTAAAAAAGAATCAAACATCCTCTTAGATTTTGATAGCTAATACGATATTTTTGCATTAAGAAAATTCTAGTTATATCAGTATGTTTTCTCTACTTTTTTCCCCAAAGAAACTTATGACTTCTTAATAATTAATTGAAATTAATCTTCTTGACATTTAAGAGGTTTTCACCTCTGTCATGCTTATATTAAAATCTACAACCATCTTATTTTGTTTTCTAAAAAAAAAATAAAAATTAATAATTAGAGCGGTTCAAGTATTATTATCACACCATTCACAAGTACTAATTAACATAATGTTAGTTAAACCAATTTAGCTGAAAAACTCAAACACTGCATAATTCTTTGTGCGTGTTTGAAAATGAATGAATATGATGAAAACCCATTTAACAATCCCAACTCAAACAAATTTTGATCTAACACCACACATCGGGCACGATAGCACCATATAATCCATGTGGCGTGTATGTGTCTTGCTCAAATGCACGCCACATGATCTATATGGTGCCATAACGTGACTGATGTATGGTGCCATAATGGAACTCCAACTCAAACACTGCATAATTCTTCGTGCATGTTTGAAAATGAATGAATTTGATGAAAACCCATTTAACAATCCCGCCGGATGTATGGCAAGATTACCTCGCCATAAACACACATGGCGGGAGATTATTGAGATAATTGTGTGGGCCCCCATATGAGGCTCAAGGTGTGTAGTTTTCCCTAATAATCTCCCGTCACGTGTACTTATAATAGGATAATCGATCATACATATGGTGGGAGATTATTTGTCTTGGGAGGGAAAAAAAAAAACAACTAAAGCTACTGAAATCACCATGTCATATGAAACAAATTATTGTACAAATCTAAAAGTAGCTTATGTTTTATAAGTTACTTTATTATTATTCCTTTCCTTGATTGTATTTTCACAATTCAAATTATGTCATGCAGACATTGACTCAAGGCATGTTCCATGACTTGAAATAATAAACAAAATTAACTATTCCAAGAATCCTGTTTTAACCAGAGAAGAAATTGCTTGAATATGGGCAAGAAGTAAACAAAATAAGAACCTAGTACCTATTTTAGACAGGTTACATTATGATATTTCTTCTATATAAATAAGCAACACTTGAGTAAGAAACCATATCCAACTTCATTGAAACAGAAACATATTCTGTGTAGTCTAATAGACAGACATGGGGAGCTTGCAGCAACAACCACACCGAGTAGTGTCAGTGATGGAGACACCACCGGCCGGTGGTGCTGCCACCAACAGCAAACGACACGAAGATCAACATGTTGTTGAACAGCAGGTTGATATATATATATATATATACACACACTTCTGTTTTGCTTACTTTTACCAAGTACTTTACTAATATATGAGTCCATTAACCCTTTTGTGTTTGGATTTTAGAAGCCTGGATGGAGAAACTTCTTGGCATATGTTGGCCCCGGATTCTTGGTCTCATTGGCATATCTTGACCCGGGAAATTGTAAGTTGTATCCATAAAGCATGCTCGATACGCTACTCAAAAATATTGTCCTCGTTTAACAGTAGTACTGATGCATATTATTTGATTTGATGCCATAATATTGCAGTGGAAACTGATTTGCAAGCTGGTGCAAACCACGGATATGAAGTAATTCAAAAATCTTCTTTTTTTCCTCTCTGTTTATGTGTCATTATTGGTACTAATATTTGATCATTTGCAATGATCAGCTACTCTGGGTGATACTTATTGGATTAATCTTCGCTTTGATCATCCAATCACTTGCAGCCAATCTTGGAGTCACCACTGGTAATTAATTAGACAAAAACTTGCACCTTATAGTTTTATAATTATTGGGTGAAATTCATTTGCAGGAATAAATTTACCAATCCTATGGGGTCTGAAGTCTGATTTTCTTGCTCAATATATGCAGGAAAACATCTCTCAGAACTGTGCAAGGCTGAGTACCCGAGATATGTACGATACTGCCTATGGATACTAGCTGAGGTTGCTGTAATCGCGGCTGACATTCCTGAAGGTACCATTTTTACCTTTAAAAGGAACCCCTTTCCCCTCTCTTTTGTATAATACACAATATGTAAACTTGTATTTTGTACGCTTGGGTATCTGCACATGCACATACAAGTACATGCCCGACTGAAAAGGGTTACTCGTGACAGTGATAGGGACGGCATTTGCGCTTAACATATTGTTCCACATCCCAGTTTGGGTTGGAGTTCTGTGCACTGGTTTGAGTACTCTGCTACTATTAAGCCTCCAGAGATATGGGGTAAGCTATCCATCTCTTAAACAAATACATTGAACCAGTGACCTTAATGTTTCTTTTCTTGAAAAATTATTTAATCAAAATATTTATCACAAGGATAAGTTTGCACACAAGTTGAAAATACCGAATCCATTTTTAAATACCGATAGTTGCCAAGCACATTATCTTTAATAGTTACAATTAAACATGACTTATTTTACATTGATGAGCTCAAAAGGTCCTTATTTATTATGTTTTTATTTACAAGTTTTTACTTTTGACTTGCTATTAGAATCTGATAGGCTCTCTGACTTATATTTAAATCAATATTTACAAAAAAGATTCCTTCTTGTTCTATCACTAGTCAATAATGCCGAAGAAACAAACACTAAATGTTAGTCATACTATCATCCATATGACCTCTGAGTCCTTCATATTTAAATTTCTATATCTATTTAATTCTTCATTCCAACTGCCAGGATAAGAATGCAATGGTCTGTGCAGACTGCAGATAGATATATATCAAATTAATGCCTTCTATCTTTAAAAAAATCCGGTAAACAAGAAAAGGAAAAAAAATAATCAGATCCTATTTTTAGGATGAAACAAAAACCACTTATTAAATTTTGAGAATGCAAACATTAATTAGCTCGAAAAATACAAAAGATATGTTTCGATTGTTTGAATAATGTTTCATACAAATTCAACAGGTAAGAAAGCTTGAATTGTTGATAGCAATATTGGTATTCATCATGGCTGGATGTTTTTTTGGTGAAATGAGCTATGTGAAGCCTCCTGCAAAGGATGTAATGAAAGGAATGTTCATTCCCAAACTAGGTGGCCAAGGCGCGACCGGCGATGCCATTGCACTATTGGGTGCTCTCGTTATGCCGTAGTGATCAAAACCTATAGCTTTTCCCGATAAAAGTTAATCTTTCATAGAATTTTTAATAAGGACTATCTCTCTGGTTTCTGGACAGGCATAATCTTTTCTTGCATTCTGCTCTCGTGCTCTCTAGAAAAGTACCAAATTCAGTCCGGGGCATAAATGTAAGTTCTTCGTCATATTCAGTACGTGTATTAGACCACGTGTATATTAGGTAATAAATGAATCGGTGGTAGGTTGACATCCCGAGAACGTTCAATGTACTAACTATTATTGTTTTTTGTGTCTTCTTCTTCTTCATCATCGGATTGAAGCCAGCTGGCTGAACTCATAACTAATGCATCAAAGTAGTGATCCTTATAAATTTTACCGTTGGAAATACTAGGAATGGCATAATGAAATTGCCAATAAATCATAACCATGAATGTGAAAACTGTTCAAGAACTATGAAGTCAATGACAATGAAAGAAAATTTAAAAATGAATAATGATACTTTTCTTTTCACTGTCACACTTTGTCATCAGAATTAAAATATTAGAGTGGACTAACATTTAAAACTGAACCACATATAAATTAATTTTTCTGTTTCCTCTTTTTAACCCGTTGTTCGCAGGACGCGTGTCGATTTTTCTTGATTGAGAGTGGATTTGCCCTGTTTGTAGCATTCTTGATCAATGTAGCAGTTGTATCAGTATCAGGCACTGTTTGCTCTGAATACAATTTGTCTAAGAGATCGGAAGAGCTGCAGTGATCTAACACTCAACTCTGCTTCTTTCCTCCTCAAGGTTCAATGGCTTTTCTATATGCATCTTCTTACCTTCTTTCATACTCTCCATCAGACAAATTTATTAGATGCCTCTTTTCATTAATCACACTGCCCTGTCTTAAAATTTCATGTAACCTCTACAGAATGTGTTGGGAAGTTCGAGTTCAAAAGTTTACGCCATTGCATTGCTGGCCTCAGGCCAGAGCTCTACCATTACCGGCACGTATGCAGGACAATACATTATGCAGGTGCAGTACTATGTAACGGGATAGTACAACAAACCAGAATTTGAACTTCTTTTCTTTCTCTATTACCAGCCAGATATGTAATTTGATTGTTTCAATTGAACAGGGTTTCTTGAACATGAAGATGAAAACATGGATTCGAAACTTTGTGACTCGGTGCATTGCTATCATACCTAGTCTAATTGTCTCGATTATAGGCGGATCATCTGGAGCAGGCCGACTGATCATCATCGCATCGGTTTGTGTAGTTTTGTACTTCAAAATTTTGTTAACAGTCATGTGTGAATTATAATAATCTTATGACAATTGGATACCTTCGGATGAATTTTCTGCAGATGATACTTTCTTTTGAACTTCCATTTGCCCTCATCCCTCTTCTCAAATTCAGCAGTAGTTCCACCAAAATGGGACCACACATAAATTCAATTTATGTAAGCTCAAAACCATATCATTTCTTCCAAGAATTCAACTTTTCTTTTTTCTTTTTATTTAATTCTGTAATTGATTAAATTTAAAATTTTGTTTGCAGATTGTGGTGGTCTCATGGATACTGGGGCTAGGAATCATAGGCATCAACATCTACTATTTAAGCACAGCCTTTGTGGACTGGTTGATTCACAACAACCTACCAAAAGCTGGGAATGTCTTTATTGGAATCATTGTTTTTCCATTAATGGCAGTGTATATAATATCAGTAATCTATCTTATGTTCCGAAAGGATGCAGTTGTCACGTTCATCGAGCCCACAAAACTCGATCCAATCTCTCAAGCGCGTATGGAAAATGGGAATGCTGACTTAGGCGGTGAACACGAGTTGCAGCCTGTTCCATATAGAGAGGATCTTGCTCACATTCCATTGCCTCAGTAGAGTTGTAGGAAAAGAATGCTTTGCTTATCCAATACCCCTTTTTCCAGCCCTGTTTTCTTTTATTTTTATATTGCTAAATGTTATTAACGGTGTTACCAAGTCCTCGTGCACACCTAGATATTTTGCCCCGGTCTTATTGTAATACTTTCCTCTGTTTACAGCATGTACAAATGAGCTTAAAAGGGTTTCTTTAGCTGTTTTTTGTGAAAGTATGTAGAGATATGCTACTTGGAAAGCAGCTAAAAAGTCACTTTTAATCAGGGTCAAATAACATCTTTGTTTATGAAGTCAAAGGCTTATTGTGTATCCATATGCTTCTACGTTAGAAGAGCATAAAGAAGAAGGAATCTATAGGATTAACTTCCATTATTCGATATTTCAATGAATTAACTATGCTATACAAAATAAACCTCAAGTCAGAATGGCAGCCATTTTTATACACATTGAGCTTCAATCAACAAACTTTTACAAATTCCCGGACAGGGGTCACCTCCAAATATTCGATGTGACTGAGGGACAGTGCAACTCCTTTTTCCGATACAAGCCTGCAGAAATCATTTTGAAAGCAAGATGTGTAAGTCGAAACTAAAGCAGGATGAATTGCTTCACAAGTGTTTAGAAAGTTTTACCTTCTCTACAACATTAGTGGAATTAGGCGAGTGACACCTTCCAAAGGAATAATCTTCACAAGTACCAGAAGGGCTACCATAACTAGCAAATACGATTTTGGATATCGATTTTTTTGGAGGACAACTGAGCTGAACTTTAGGTCTTCTTCCATGATGACTATTCTCCTTATTTTGGCTCTGTGGTTTCCAAGAAATCACTGGAGGGGGATTGGAAGCCAACACATGTCCACATACTTTTGTTATTGAAACAGTGTCGATTGATATGCCAACAGGGTTGCCAGATTCTTCTTCAAACAGGACTAACAGGTTGTTAGTAGGTTTGAGGAATGATCTTGGTATATGGTACCTGAAATTGTAAGATAGAATAAATATCAGGACTAAAATACTAGAATTTCACACCTAAATTGTACATATATAACCTGTTAATTGTGTGAAGCATACCATATCTGTGAAGGAAAGCCATCTGGTGTATGAAATGAGACCCAATACCGGCCAATACTCTGGCCATTAATCCATGTTTCACCCTTTCCCATGGAACCGAGGTTTATAGCGACAGGATCAGTGCCCCCAGGGGCATCAAATGTGGCCTGTTAAGATACAATTTGATCATTTATTAATTTGATCCAAAAAATAAAAGAAGAATATAAAACTTATTATTGGGAACTACTGAGGACTCCTATGTTTACCTTGTACCAGGTTAGCGGCTGAGACGTGGGATTATATGTGTTCCACTGGACGTTACTTGATCCTTCCTCTGTGTAAACTTGTAATCTCTCTCCCAGCAATCCAACCTTTGCAACATTGGATACATTAAACTCACTTTTAGTAGAGACACTCATAGGTATCTTTGTTTACATATCAGCGGAAAAAGGTTTGGATAGGTGTTTTTATTAGATTGTTTAATTTCTCCATACTAGTGTTTATAATTGTTTTATTATGTTAAAATATTTATTTATGTTTGATTTGTTTATTTTCCATAGGAAGAAGGAGATAATTGAAAAAAGAATCGAAAATGGGCGGACTTTGCAAGAATTTTAGAGCTTGGGGACTAACAGGTCGAGTACTAAAACCTGAAGGACCGAAAGAAAAGAAAGAAAAGAAGTAGTTTGGCGCGGCCGCACCGTACCCTGGTGAGCCCGCATCCGCATGGAATACACAGGCAGAAGAAGCAGTGAGCCGGCACTGCACCACAGTAGCCTTCGCGCGCGGAATTCTTCTATTTTTCCTAGTTTTATTAGAACTCTTTTTATGGCAAATCTTGTACACGATTTTTTTTCATTCTTTTAGGGTTTTAGACCTTATATGAGGAGTTCAAATCTTAGGAATAAAAACACAACTTCATAGAATTATTTATTTTTTAACAAAGACGAGTTTGGAGGAATATTTTCCTTAGTGAGCATACGAGGCTAACTTCTTTCTTCCTCTGGTTCAAGGGAAAGTTGTTGCTATTTCTTTTTTTTTAATTAATCAATTCTAGTAATGTTGTTTCTTACTCTTTTGTGAAATTAATTGTATTATTCTATTTTTCATATTTATGAATGTTGATTGTTTGACCTAATTTATGCCTACTATATTGAATGATTAATGTTCTATGGCTAGATTTGTGATTCAACCCGTAATTGTTGTTTCTCCTAATTCTCGTAGCAACTAATGATTGTTAATCATTAGGGATAACACACTCTAAGTTAAATAAATTGAGCAAGTAAATTTGTTGTTTAGATTAACTAATTATTTTCCTAATTTTTTATGTAATCGTTGTTCTAAATCTAGAGATCTTAGTTTAGGTTGTCCAAGCGGTTAAGTCTAATCGAATAGTTTATTTTGATTAGATATACTTAAGGGAAAATTCGGGTAGCATAACTTATTGTTGCCTAGAATTAATAGTTTTGCAAGAAAGTAAGAACGACTTTGTTATTGATTACTATCTTTTGTATAAAGTGCACAACAGAACCAAGAATTGAAGTTAACATTTATTTTCTTACTTGTCTTTGTGAATGTTCATTATTTGTTTTATTCTTTGATTAATTTTAGTTCAATATTTTACAAAAACCCTCTCCTTATTAATTGACACAAAACACTTACATTTATTTAACGTTCTTGTGGGTTCGACTTTTACTCTCTGCTTCTACAAGATATTTATTACTTTGGCGCATTCGACACGCGACCAGGTTTCACATTGTTGATCTCACGTATGGGGGGAATGAGACTAAGCTGTTGGTTCTGTTGAGTCATTAAAGGCTACTATAGGAAATTAAGTACCTGATATCCCCATGAAATATTGGTCAAATCTTGAATGGAGACGGCTTGCACTCCTGCAGCTCTGCGCTCAAGATAAGCTCCTGAATCCTAAATGATTATGTGACAATAGCAAAAATTGCAAATGTTACTGACTAAATTCAAGGGGTAGTTGGATTTCTAGTTCTAAAATAAAGTAATTTGTACCAAAAAGAGGGAAAACTGAGGTAAAATAATACCGGCAGTCCAACCATTGCGCTCAGCAGGGAAATGTTGTTCACGCCACTATCTAAAGAGATGGTGGCATCCAGGGTGAAACTTGGATTTCTTTTAGAACCATGTTCAGAACCTACAAAAGAAAGTAGAAATATAAAAGTGAACCTCTACTTTCTGAATTTATCGACCAAGCATATCTGTACATTTGATAAGTTAAATTCCCATGCTTACCTATAAGTACTCCATTGACAAATGCACGCAAAACGTGCCCAAGTGAGTTCACACTCAGTTCAGACTTTGAGATTTCGGCTTGCTGAAAACTGTAAGTAGGCATCTTGCTCTAAGGACCCAACCATTCAAATGTATTAAAGTAACAACTGTTCTGAAGTTTACCTGGTAGTGTACCACAGATAATCAGATACATCTTTTGTAGTGTTCATTTGTTCTAACAATACATTGGACCTAATCGAGGTATCATCGAATGTCGGAACAACTTCTCTGTACTCCTCCCATGTTCCAACTGAGTCTAACTTCACAGATGGTTCAATTGATCGTTTACTAACTTGGGCGTTTACCTGTCACACATTAGGTCAGACAATTTTCAACATGTTGTGTGATGGTGTACAAGGAAATGAAAGAACAGATTTCTGGGCAAGGCTTTGAACATGCCTTAGCAGTGTTGAATGCTACAGTTTTGCAGTCAGGCAAGATGCTAATTGATTTAGGAGGCAGATCAAAAGTTAAATCCTGAAACTTAATGGATGCACTTATGCTATCGTTATTCAGTAGAAAGGCTGCACATTCTCCCGATTTGCCATTAAAGACGTACGCCTGTTTGGAGAAGACAAAATGCAAGAATGATACATTAGAAACTACAGTATTTTGTTAAAAGTATAACCCGTGTTAGGAATCTTCATATGCTTACTTCTTGGAGTGCACCTAAAGAAAAATTAGCCGGTACTCCATTAAGCAGAGTATCTTCACATAGTTTTATAGCAGCATGTAACTCTTTAAGATGACCCCATTTTGGCTGCCTGATCAAGCCTTTATTTCCACGAACATTTTAGTATTGTTGTAAACGAACAAAGAAAAAAAAAATCAGGAGTTTCAATGAATAAACGCATGGCATACCATATTCATCGAGGGGAGCTTGATCATAGTAACTAGTTATGATGAATGATGAGGCGTTCCTCCCGAAATTTGTTCCTCCGTGATACTGATGCAAGAAGGTGGAATAGCCAGTCAGTATAAAAAATTAAATCTAATTGTATGGTTAGATATGTTAGAAAACTTACCATATAGTAATTGATGAAGCTTCCATTCTTTTTAGCAATGAAGAGAGCAACATGATATGAAATGTCCTGTGCAGATCTTATTTTTGTAATATTACCATAGACATCATAGCTTCAGACAAAACAAATAAAGGTATTCTCAGAAAAGAAAATGTCTTGTTGTTGACAGCAACTTTAAGCAAGAAGCATAGGATTCTAAGACCATACAAATGTGTCCAATTTTCAGTCCATATTGCTGGCTTATTTGGTGAGTTTGGTCCCACGAATGTCTCACCACATCGCATCCCATTGCATGAATTTATCTGCACATCTCGAGTCTCAATCGTCAATTTTTAATCATTAATAACTCACATGAAAACGTAATGACTAATATTTACCACAGGGTCGGGTGCGTCATCTTGCTTGCACATCACCCACGGCACGCCGGTTTTGAGGCCGACTGCCATCTCGGCTGCCCAAGTAACATAAGAAGGCCCTTTCTCATGGAATGCTCTTTCAACATTCTGGTACTCGTTCTCAATCTGCTTATTACCAAACGCCCAATATTATTCTTAAATTTAATTTTCTATAATTGCATGATATATAAATAAAATGGCAAAAATAAGGGAAGAAAATTGAACCTGGGAAATTATTATAGGACCTCCTTGTGAAGCAAATAGTTTCTCGTCTTTTAGCATATTGACTATGTATGTTGTAAAATTCTTCATGAAAAACTGTTAAACATAATAATAATAGTATTAATTTCACAACTAAACAAGATTTAAGAGATATACGCGTTTTCATAAAGTTTAATAAATCATCCAATAGTAGTAGAGTACCTTAAATGGTTCGTTGTCAGATCGAAATACAATGCCAGGGACATCATGCAGCCAAAATGGTAGGCCTCTGCATTTAGTAGCAATTTCAATACATTTCTTTTATGGAAAACTAACTCTGAAAACAAACTAACCCGAATCAAGTACAAACTTTTCGCTGTTAATATATAGTTTTAACTTACCCATAAGACCATTCACTCTCAATAAAGGGGCCAATGCGAAGGCATAGATAGAGACCTTGCTCTTGGATTAGCTTGATGAAGCTCACTATATCGCGTCGTCCACTGAAATCATACTAAAAATTTGGCCCAAAAGTGCATTTCAATACAAAGAGATTTAAAAATGAAGATTTTCATTTATATATGTGCAGTTATGAACCTGGCCTTGTTGAGGCTCGTGAAGGTTCCAAAATACGTAGGTATCAATCACGTCTAGCCCTCCTTGCTTGGCCTTTGATATTAGAGACGGCCACATCTGTCAAAATGATCAATTAAAAAGGAAATTACTGCTTCTGCTTGGAGATAAAATTCAAAGACTTGTTATCCATGGCCATAAAACTAACCGAATAATAATACCATTAAAAGAAACTTTTCATTAATGCCCACAATGCACTTTATTAAAGTAGTTCATCTTTTACATGCAGTGGCACAGTTTTTTATGATTCTGTAACGTATTCCACGATAGTAGTGTTAAAGTAGATTATTAGTGGAGTTATTAGTTAACAATTCAAAAAAAACATACATTAGTGATGTTAAAATAGTTGCTAAGAGTATTTAATTTAACAAGTTGTTGATTTCATTGTTAAAGTTAACAATAAACTTAACACTTTGTGTGATATAATTTGTTCTCTTTTTACTTTAATTAAATTGTGATTGTCCCACTATTTGACATTGAATTGAAAATTAAATTAACACTCTTTTTTAGAACCACTAATGTGACACAAATAAATAGTTAAATTTAACATGTTTAGGTGTCATCTAGCGGCGGAGCCAGAAAATTTGTTCAGTGCGGTCGAAATTTTTAGGGAAAAAGTTGCCCTAACTATCATTTCTATTGGCTTATAATCTCAGAACCAATACTCAAAATATTTATTTTATAAAAAAAAATAATAATAAATTAAAAAATTTAAAAATGGTAATCCCACATTGACTTATGAAGTAAAAGGAGTTAAGGCCTACTTTATAAAAGAGGATTGTATATATGAATTTAAGACTACAGTTAAGCTTTAATCTCACATTGACTTATGAAGTAAAGGGAGTTAAGGGCTTACTTTATAAAAGAGGATTGGATACATGAATTTAAGACTTGACCAAAGGCTTAAACTTGGACGGCCCAATTGATTTTTGGGTCTAAGATACCAGTTGAAATATTTTGAGCATAGAAAAAAGAATATTTGGGCCGTATGTGGGTTTCTTAGTTTTAGATCTCAGTGCGGTCCAGATTAAAAGTTAGCAGGCTGGCCCAAGATTCAGTACGGTCCATGGGCCTTAATGGGCTCCGCCCCTGGTGTCATCTAATAATCACTAAAAATTCTACTTTTTAATTATGTGAATAGTTAAATCTAACAATACTAATGTGAATGCTCTAACAGAACTAATTAGAACATCCTTGTTCTCTCTTACAAGATTCATACATTAACATATCATGCTCGTTAAAAGTACAGAAACAGAGACAAGCAAGCTTTAAAATTGTTACGTCCACCCTTCTCTTTAGTAGCCTAAAGCAATCGAAAAGGTCAAATGCTAGTAAAGTACAGCATGCGACAAGTTTTTGAATTTAAGTCAAGAATTGAAGAACAATTCAATCTATGTTTAACCCAAAGAATATGCTGATAGTCACAAACTTCCAAAAAGTGTAATGTTCATTAATCATTATTTCATAAGTTTCATTGGGTTTATCACTCCAAAAATACAATCTACTTACATAAGGAAAAAACAGAGAAACAGAGAGAGAGAGAGAGAGTTTACATCAGGGGTGCTGCGAGGATAATGAATTGAGCCGGAAAACAACAACTTCCGCTGGCCTTCGATGATCAGAGAC